>RJWH01011009.1:0-14080 GCA_004363575.1 Solenodon paradoxus | reverse complement strand
CTCCTCCTCCTCCTTCTCCTTCACCCCCTCCCTCCTCCTACCCCTTCACCCCTTCTCTCCCTCCTCCTTCCCCTTCACCCCTCCTCTCCTCCTCCTCCTTCACCCCTCCTTCCCCTTCACTCTTCCTCTCCCTCCTCTTCCTCCTCCTCAATCCTATCTCTCCTCCCCTTCTCCCCCTCCAGTCCCTCCTTTGTGTCCTCTCCCTCTTCCTCACATAGTGACAATGCCTGGCCTGTCTGCAGGGTCTCACCTCCCCACACCATGTCCTTCGGGAAATGGCACACTCCCCCACAATGTTCCTCTCTGTTCTTTCTTTCTGGCCAGAGTCTCCTTCCCCTGCTGGCATAGTGTCAGGGCACCACTCACAGAGGCAGGTCCCCACGTGGGGACGGGGTGAGGAGGGAGGGGCTACCAACATGCCACCATGTCGAGAAGTCTGTCTTTAGTCCCACTCGGGGTTCTTATCAGGATCCAGCCTTACTTTGTTGGCACAGATATTTGCCTTGTTTAAGCAGGGTGAGTTAGATTATTAATTCATTTAGACAGTCTAAATATTTACTGAGTTGAATTCTTACTAAGAGTTAATTACAAGTACTCTTCCAAGGGTATGTAAATGAATCCTAACGTGATGGTTCGCTTTATATGTCCACTTGGCCTTGGTGCCCAGATACTAGGTTAGACATTAGTCTAGATGTTTCTGTGCAGATACTTTTTTAGATGAGATTGACATTTAAATGGGTAGACTGAGTAGAACACATAATGTAGGTGGGTCTCCTTGGATCAGCTGAAGACTTAATAGATGAAGACTGGCCTTCCCTGGGCAGGAAGGGACTGAGACAGCAGATGTCTTCTGGAAGTGAACTGCACCTCCTCTCCGGGTCTCCAGCCTGGTACCGCACCCTGCTGTGAGACCTTCCTTCCTTCCTCCTTCCTTCTTCCTTCCCTCTTTCCTTCTACCTTCCCTCCTTCCTTCTTCCTTCCTTCCTTCCTTCCCTCTTTCCTTCCTCCCTCCCTCCCTTCCTCCCTCCCTTCCTTCTTTCCTTCTTTCCTTCCCTCCTCCCTTCCTTCTTCCTTCCTTCTTTACTTCCCTCTTTCCTTCCTCCCTCCCTTCCTTCCTTCCTCCCTTCCTTCCTTCCTTCTTTCCTTCCCTCCTTCCTTCCTTCCTTCTTCCTTCTCTCCCTCCTTCTTTCCTTCCCTCTTTCCTTCCTCCCTCCCTCCCTTCCTTCTTTCTTTCCTTCCCTCCTTCCTTCCCTCCTTCCTTCCTTCTTACTTCCCTCCTTCCTTCTTTCCTTTCCTCTTTCCTTCCTTCCTTCTTACTTCTCTCCTCCCTTCTTTCCTTCCCTCTTTCCTTCCTCCCTCCCTCCCTTCCTTCTTTCTTTCCTTCCCTCCTTCCTTCCTTCTTACTTCCCTCCTTCCTTCTTTCCTTTCCTCTTTCCTTCCTTCCTTCTTACTTCTTTCCTTCCCTCATTCCTTCTTTTCTTCCTTCCTTCCTCCCTCCCTCCTTCTTTCCTTCCCTTTTTCCTTCCTTTCTTCCTTCCCTCCTTGAGTTGAGGTTCAGAGGTTCAACCTGATAGATATGAAGCCAAAATTCCGGGCCAGCCCCTTCTGAACCACCACACAATACAGCTTCTCTGCATGGATTTGAAGAACGGTCTTCACACAACACAAACTGTATTTACTAAAAAGTCTCCCTCTGGGCACATTCTGCTGGACTAGTGACTGGGTGCCATCCACGTGCATCCCTGGGCCTGGGGTTCGCATCCTGGAGCAGCCAAAACGAACAACTAAATGAAATAAGCAAAGTGCTTCTTCCTCCTCTCTCTCTCTGCCTTCATTTCTGCCTGCAGCTTTCTTTAAAATAATTGGATAAATAAATGGCATGCACTGGTGGATCAGTGGTTAGTTAGAACAATCGCCTCCAAAGGACAGAGGCCACATACTCCTGAGTTTGAGTCCCAGGTCTGGGGGAAATAAAATGAAGTGGTTTTTCCTCCTCTCTCTTCCTGCCTGCCTCTGCTCGCTTTCATTCATACCTGCACTTTTTCTTTAAAACAAAAGTCTCCTGCTTTTAATGATTCATAAACTACCTTGGATTTGAGAGACCCGAGAATCATCAACCCACGAGCACCTTATTACCCAGTGAAGTGCAAGATGCCATTCGCAGAGGAGGTTGGTAGGTAGGAAGGTGAGGCTCTCACATCCTTGTGAATATATTTACTCCTAGAGCTGAAATTATCTCCTGTCTAGTCACCGTCCAGGCGTGTCTTCAAATAACCACACGACTTCCATCAACAGTCCATTGCAAGGGCTTTAGAGACTGGAGAGGGAATTAAGCAAACAACGAGCTTGAAAATGAACCATTTTCTTGAAAATAAGATTTGAGCCCCCCCAACCCTCCCCATGAAATTCAAACCGAGAAATAAGCAGCGCGTGTGGATGAAATTAGAGGGAAAACGCAGAGCTCAGTGGAGACCCCGACTTTGCCTTGACCTGAAGTCCCACAGTGAGGTCAGAGCTGCTGCACTGGCCCCCGCTGGCACCTTTCCGTGGGAAAGTCAGCAGGAAAACTGACCCCGATCGAAGGTTCTCCTGAAGCTGCAGACCGTGTTGGCAGAGGGAGCCGCCAGACCCACGTGGCAGAGCTGCTCTCTGGAGACAAGCTCCAGCCTGCAAAGTGACACTCTTGCCCCAGAATGGAGACCATGCTGGCCCTGACACTGCTGGTGCTGGCGCTTGGAATCGGTGACAGGCCAGGCGAAGGTAGGAGGCTCCACCGGCCCTTGACCCCGAGCTGTCCGGCCCGCGTGTCCGTTCTCACAGTGTCCCCGTGTGCTTGCGTGTCCAGGCTTCCCCGTGTACGACTACGACCCGTCCTCCGTCAGTGCTGCCCTCGGTGCCTCGGTGGCAAAAGTGAACTCGCAGTCGCTGAGCCCATACCTGTTTCGGGCCTTCCGGAGCGCGGTGAAGCGAGTAAGTCCCCGCCCGCCCGACTCCCCTTTGTACCCGGCTCCGCTTTCCCGTGTGTTGAGTGTGTGTGTCACGTTTCCCGCTCAGGAAGCCGAGCAGCAGCCGCCTCTCACCAAGTCTTTGACAGGGAGACTGTCACAGGGCTCCAACAACTGCCTGGGATGCTGATCCTCCTGCAGTCTCTTCCCTCCAGCCTCATTCTTATTTCCAGATGTTCCCCTCTGCATCCAGAGCCCCCCGGTCCCTCTGGAGATGTTTGACTAGGAGCTGCTTGTTTGTTAGAAACGAGGCTTCTTGGACTCAGTAGTTCTGCTCCGGAGACTTTGCAGAGCTTAATTCTGGCGTCCGAGCTTAAGGACCCACCTTCCCTGGTCAATCTGGCCGCGGTCTGCTGGCTTCGGCCTTGGGAAACAGAAGGATGGATTTTCTTGGGCTTTCGGCGGCTCAGTCAGAGGGGGCCGGAGAGGCAGGACTGTTCTTCCAGGGACAGAAGAGACTTAAACAGCCCATTTCACTGCCGGCGGCTGATGTGCCGGAGGAGAGGTGTCCCAGTCATTCAGGGAGGACGAGAGGACGGGAGGACAGAGGTTCTGTGAAGTTACAGGTTCACAGATGACTCTGAGCTGGGCCACATGGGACGTGGCCAGGAGTCCAGGCAGGGCCACCCCTGGCACAGCCAGATGGACACGGCTTTCTCGGCCACTTCCTCTCCCTTCTCTGTTGGCTGCCACCTCAGTGCAGGTCGCTTGTCCCCTCTCGGCTATGACCAGCACGTGGCTCGTGGCTTCTCAGCCTCTGCCTGCAAACACGACTCATCTTCAGGAATAGCCTGAGTTTCTCATTTCTGATGCCGGGGGTCTGTTCCAGGTGGAAAGGCCATGGGTCATGAAGACATGAGGCCGTGCTCCAGCTGGGTGTCCGGCCAGAGCACACGTGGCTGGGTGTCATGCAGGGCTAGGTCTGTGAGCTCCGTGGACCATCAAAGGGCACGCCGAGAGCCGCTCCCCACGCACTGGCCGTGTTGGCTTCCAGCCATGTGTTTAGAGGAGTCCACCTGCGATGTCGAGGAATGTCTTCTTGCCCAGCTTGTGGGCGAACTGCTCAAGTGTCCTCATAATGTCGCTTGAGCTCATGCAGAAGAATGAATGAGTGAGGGTCTAGGACAAGTGTTGACAATGTGGAATCATGGAGGGGACCTCAGTGGGTGACCCCCAGGGAACATTCCAGCATGTGCGCATCTTGGAATCACTGGGCCAGACACGACCGACACAGATCAGCCTGCTCTGCAGAGCGCGGGGTCCTTACAGCACATCTAAGGGCTGCTTCGCCCACCTCGGGAAGCCTGCCTGGCTTACCTCTCCCTGCTGGCCTTTTCTGAGGACTCATTGGCACCAGCCAGGCTGCATTCACCAAGCTCCTTCGTGACTTGTCCCCTTGGAAGGAGGCCCCTGCTCTGATCTCTCCTGCTGATGTCTCTTTCCTCCCAGGGGGTGGTTCCCATGTTCCTTTACTGAACCGTTAGCCATGCCTTCCTGGAGTGCCTGTCAGCCCCACACACTCCATCCTCTTCCTCCTGCCACACCAGAGGTTTCCTCTGAGACAGACAGACCCATCGGGGGGCGGAGACACACAGTGGCAGATCACAGGCCCCGGGGCACCAACAATTCCAAAAAGTAACTACCAATGAGCACGACAGCTTGGGGAAATAGTCAACCTCCCTGATAGCCTCAAATATCAGATTTAAAATAACAAAAAGGGAGACACACAAAGTGGAAAAGAAATCTCGGCCACAGCGAGTGAGGCTGTAATCAGGTAAAATGTTCTTGGAAAAGCCGTGTGGAAATGTGTGTTAAGCATATTTATAAGCACGTTAAACATTAAAAACAGCAAACACTGCTAGCTTTTCACCTCGTAGCCTCTCTTCTAGGAATGTATCCAAAGGAACTAGGCAGTCCGGTTGAGTTTAGAGAGGGTGGGTGCTTGGGGGCAGAGGGCAGTAGACTCCGGGCTCAGGGTCAGTCCCGGCCGCTTGACCCCGAGTGTGTCTGCTCAGCACTGGCTCCTGTCCCGGTGGCTCCTGTCCCGGGTACACGCTGCATCACCCCTCACCCAGGGGCCTGGAAAACGCCTGACGTCGGGAGGGATGTGGGCTGATCACTCCCTCCCCTCTGCGGGCAGGCGGGCTTGAATTCTTTCAAGCTCTTGGTCCTTCCGATGAGCTGCTAGGTGGAGAGTCAGCGGGCTTTACCCACAGACTTGGTTCAGACGCTCCTGCCATTGATTTTAAATGACTCCCTCTTGGGCTCTGCATTTCAGCAAGGGTGGAAAAGGATGAGGCGACCTGACATCAGCAGTGAGGGCTGCCCTGGCCCAGTGCTGACATTAGGCTTCCTCAGTGGACACTTCAGAGGAAGGAGGAGGACACAGGGCTGTGCTGGGGACAAGGCTGAGGGGACGGAGGAGGAGGCTGGTTCTCCCAGAGCTCAGCTCAGTGGGGCAGAGGGGCGCGCACCCACGTGAGTGCTGGCAGTGGTTTCAGAGGGTGGAAAGTATGTGCAGAAAAGCAAACAGGCTGCTGGAGGGCTGGGCTGGGCTAGCGGTTGTCACATGGACAGAGGACATCACAGAGGCTGCCTGAGTTGAGCTCAGACTCAGTGACAAGAAATTCTGGCTGCAGAAAGATGGGTGGAGGGCCCCCAAGGACTGAAGGCCTGGAGAGGGCAGTTGGCTACAAACCAGTTTGCAGTGAGGCCAGCGAGGAGGGCTGACCCGGGGGCCGCCTGCTCAGGACTTTGGGGAGTTGGGGTCTGTTTTAAGGACAAAGGGCACTCCCATGGGGAAAGGGGAGGATGGAGTCGAGCATGCTCATGGCGACCTGTGACATGAAAGCTGCCGTGGAGTGGCTGTCGGGAGCAGGCGGTGACGGCGGCAGCTGGGACGCAAGTGCACATGGACGGGGAGAGGACAGACTGGGACATTTTGAAGCAAAGCCACAGCCTGCTTGCATCCTTTAGTGCCCGCTCATTTCTGTCCATTTTTACTCTTCATCAGTTTTGTATTTTTTGCTTTTTAAATGATTCTTGACCACACATACCTGAACTTTGCTTTTTGTCTAAGAGTCAGGGATTCGTTCTGGAAAAGCTAAATGTCCACCTTGTCAGCTGGGCGTCACAACAGAAATAGAATCACTAGAAGGTGTGTGTGTGTGCATGTGTGTGTGAGACAGAGACAGACAGACGAGACAGATAGAGAGACAGAGACAGACAGAGAGACAGATGGAGACAGAGAGAGAGACAGACAGAGACAGAGAGAGACAGAGACAGACAGACAGAGAGAGACACAGAGACACAGAGACAGAGAGAGAAGGAAAGAGAGACAGGGAGAGAGAGACAGACAGAGACAGAGAGAGACAGAGACAGAGAAACAGAGACAGACAGAGACAGAGAGATGGAAAGAGAGAGACAGGGAGAGAGGCAGAGAGACAGAGACAGACAGAGAGAGACAGAGAGACAGAGAGAAAAGGAAAGAGAGAGACAGGGAGAGAGAGATAGAGAGAGACAGACAGAGACAGAGACAGAGACAGAGAGATAAGGAGGAGAGAGACAGAGACGGATGGCTTTTCAGGGACTTGCTCACACTGCCACGGAGCTCTGGTGAACCCCAAATAGCAGGGCTGGTGAGCAGGCTGGAGATGCAGGAAGTGCACTAGTCTGAGTCCCAAGGCCGTCTGCTGGCAGAACTCCCTCCTGCTCCTTTTGCTCAACATTCGTTTTCTTTCAGGCCTTCAACTGATGGGACAAGGCCCACCCACATGCTGCTTTACTCAGAGTTCACTCATTTAAAGGTTAACCTCATCCAGAAAACACCCTCAGAGAAGCATCCAGACTAACATTGGATCAAATACCTGGGCACTGTGGCCCAGCCAAGTTGACCCTTAAAATCAACCATTGCCATCACCAAAGGGTTTTTTATAGGCTTTTTATTGCTTGGATTATTCTTCTTGAAATTGAAAAAAAGTTCATTATAGAAGTCAGAAAATACAGCAAAAAGAGGAAAGCAGAAGTAGCATCCATTACCCATTTCTTTGAGACGCACACGATGAACGTGTGGAGACAGCTTTTGGGATCTTTGTCTCTTCCGAAGGGGTCTAAATATTTTTTTAAAGAAAAACCATAGCTCTGATTGTTAGGCACCACAGTTTACCCGGCCACAGAGCTGGGGTTTGGTTTCCTGATTTGACTTCGTATCCCTTGCTTGTCCAACCATCAAAACTGGGCAGAAATCCACCAGTTGGAAATGAGTTCAGAAAAAAACACAAAAACCAAAAGGGTTAGGTCTTTCTCCATAATCCAGAAAGAGTGTTTTAAAGTGCTTAATGATGCAAAAAAGGTTGCAGAATCATCTTCTGGTTCAGTGCCGTGATCAGTCTGCACCCCACACATTTTCCTCTTCTGACGTCGCCAGCTTGCCTTCATGGAACGGCTGTAAGGGAGATTGCTGAAGAAGGCTCTGGTGGCACAGCCCAACAATGTGCTCCAGCTGATGGAAAAAGCTTTTATTTTTCTGAGACTCAGATTTCAGAGCCGATGTTGAAAAATGGCTAATATGGGAGGTGGCAAATCATGGCAAGGCTGAGTTCCTTGTCCTCCTGTTTTCCAAAAACTCTGCCTGCGTCAGCATTCCTCCTCCCGTGTTGGGAGACAGGGAAGACCGCCCTCTGGACTTGGAACCTGCCATCTATTTCCCCAAAATATGCTGTCCATGTGCCTGTCACCCCCCTGCCTGCAAGTGGTCTGAACTCTCACAGTGATGCCACAGCTCTCTCCACATGGGGAAGTGGGTGGAAGGCACTGCAAACTCCGTCCCCCCAAGCGCGGGCTTGGGAAGGGAAAGGGAGGAGGTTGTTGGTGCCTGGAGGCCATGTCAGGTGCTGACCATGGTGGCTCCCTTCTGGCCTTCCTGCCGCCATCTTGTTTCTGTCCCTGTGTGAGACCTTGGCACAGCCACGGTGAGATCCAGATCTCTCTTCAGTCCCTTGGAGAGCTTCTTGTTGCACCCAGATGAAATCGAAACACCTTCCCATGAGCTCCAAGACCCTAAGTGATCTGACACACCCCACTGCTCCAACATCATGGCACCACATCCCTGTTCATTTTGTTCCAGCCATAGCAGCCAGTCTTGTCTTACCCCCAGACATTGGCTCTCCCTTTTCATCACATGCTAGACCCCTTCCCATCCGTTAAGTCCCAGCTGAAACATCCCTGCCTGGGGAGGATTTCTCTGGCACTTTCTCTCAAGTAGCTTTTTCCTGCCTGCCACCTTGTCAGCATGTTGTTTTTCCTTCATATCATGAGAAGCTTCTGGAGTGATGTTGTTTCGTTTTCTTGAACGTGCTTACTATGTGGTGTCCCTGCTGGAATCTAAGTTGTGTGAAGTTTTCCCTGGTCTGCCTCTGGTTCTGGACCATGGTGGACATAATAACTCATGAGACACCTGTGTCATCAGAACATGACAGATTTATCAGGAAGGTCCCCCCAGTACCCCACCGTTGGTGGGAAGGAGTGGAAAACAGTGTAACCCTGCTCATAGATCAGAGCTGATCCAGCAGAAGAGGGGTTGGTTTAGCCTGCCTAGTAGAGATGTACTTGCTTTTTACTTAGTTCAGGAATTTCTGGAATATTCTTTCAGGAAAAGGACACTTAAAGAGACACGGTCCATTGTTTCTATTTGCATTAGTTATGATCTATGAAGTCACTGCACACTGTGAATCAGTGAACACTGAACCACGACGTTAAGTTCCTACAGGTCTCTGGTCGATGACCGATCACTACATAATCCTGCGTGGCATGTGTTTCTGCTTAAAGACATGACTCTAGTAGATACAGTTGATTTGTAAGCCCTGAACTTATAGCTCACGACACTGGAGCACATGACTGCAGGAAGCTCGTATTTTCTCCAAAACACACGTGAGTCTTGCTCGTAGGATCTGAAAACCAGCGCTGAGTGTGAAGCCCCTTTAAACCAACAAAATCACCAACAAAAGTACAAAAATAAAAAAAAATGTGGTGCAAAATAGACCAAGACAAAGACACAGGCTGACATGTAAGAACAGAAACAGGAGGCAGAGGCCACCTTGTGTGACTGCAGCTGGTGACGCAGGCACCTGGAGACTGCACCTGTGTGCCCATCTGTGCTCATCTGTGAGTGACCATGGAAGATTCCGGACGTTGACTGTGAGGTGATCCCTAAAATGCCCGTGGAAGGCACTTTGCAAGCACAGAACCCACGACTTACGAGGGTGATGGTAATGGGAGTGAGGACAGCCCCACTCTGTCCCCTGTCCTCACCCAAGTGCCGCGTGTCTCTGGCTGGGCAGCTGTCCTTCGGGTCTCGGATGACGGCGTGGAGAGGGCGTTGCTAAGACGCTTCCGGCAGGTGATTGTGTCCCTTCCTCTAGGTGTGCAGGGAGAAACAGCCTGAGCATTGTGAACGTCAGAAGCGCACTTGGGACCAACTGACCCCTTGTCTTTCTGAAGGTCAATATTGTGGAGGAGGACAGCTGGAACATGGACATTGAGTTTGGTATTCGAGAGACGACGTGCAGGACAGATTCCGGAGAAGATCCCGCTTCCTGTGGCTTCCAGAGGGGTTACCACGCGGTGAGTGTGGTGGGAAACCCACAGCGGGAGACAGGCTGATTCCGAGTCGCCAAGGGCATGGCCGCTGCCTGGCATCCACCACACTGGGGGCGCCACGGTGTCCACACCACGTTCCCCGGGCGGGGACAATGTGTCAGGGGCTGAGGAGTGAACTCTGGAGTCCTGAGGGCCCCACCCCAGCAAACTACTGCTTTAGTTTCTTGCTCTTAAAATGTGGCTCAGGAGGATCCCAGGAAAGTGACTCCAGAGAGGCCAACAGAAAAGAGGAATCTGAGGCATTTCCAGTTCTACTTTAGGGGTGAACCAGAGCCACCAGCTGCACCCCTGATGTGGACGGCTGTGTAAAGCACTGTCCCTTCTTCCCTCCTTGTGTCCCCAGCGAATCAGACAAGCTCCTAAACCTGGACAGCACCAGGGACAGGAGTCTGGCACAAGCAATGTTCTCCGACACACAAGCTCCTGGGGTTTTGCTGTTTTGTCCACTTGATTAAGCCTGGGTCAAGGGTATCCCTGCCTTTGCTAGTCAAGACTTTTCACTGTGACATGCTTCACCAAGGATTGAAACCCGAGGGTCACAAATGTCTGTTTCTAAAGAAATCTGAGGCCAAAGGCAAAGAGAGCAAAATCCTCTGGGGTTCTTCCCCCTTCCCCGGGTCCCAGTGGGAAACACTCAAGGCCGCCTGCTCCGCGTTCCTGTAGGAATTGTTCTCCTTGACCCAGGACGCTTAAGAGACACCAGACACCTAGTTACCTGTTCCATTTGTTTCTGCTCAGATTTTGAGCAATTTTCATGTTGGTGGAAGGAGATGCCTCTCTGAACTTTTCCTCTGTGTCTGCATTATTCGGTCAGGGGCGTGCTCCCGGGGTGGGTCCTAGCTCTTCCTGTGAGCGGCTGCAGACCTAAGTGCTTCCTTCCATCCCCAGCCGGCGGCCCTTTGCAGAAGCACCGTGCAGATGTCCGCCGAGCAGGTGCACGTCACGGGGGTCCGCTGCCGCTGGTCCGACAGCTCCGAGTCTGACAGCAGCGAAGAGGTAGGACTGGGGCTCTGGGACGCGTCTCCTGGGCTCTGTGTGGCTCTGGGTCAAGCAGGCTGCTGTGACGGGGTCGCGGGTGCCTCTCCCAGGCATGGGCAGCCGGCGCTGTGGACTCACCGATTCCCCCCGTTATACCTCCAGTCAGTTCCCCTCCATCTTCTGGACCTGAGACACGAGCTGACTCTAACAGTCACCCAACCTTCCAAAGTTTCGGTCTAGGCGTTCCGCTCACGGCCACTGGGGTTTAGAGGTTTAGAGCTGGGGAGGGACACTGCCCTTGGACGTGTGTCCCACAGATGTAAAGGCTCTGCTGTCTAGATCAGGGTATGTAACTGGAGTGATCGCCGACGTCTTTCTCTCTGAGATGCCAGAAGTGAAGCCCACCTGCGAGTTTGCTGGGAGGATCAAGTAGGTTCGTGAACACACAAATGATCCACCTGGGTCCTCATGCCTGTTCCATGACTATCAGGCCACGCCCTTTCCCTTCCATTACCACGAACTGATCTGCAATGACAGAGTAAAATGAATAACACCTATGTTTCTGACTTGAAAGTATATTACATTATATATACTTACTGTGTATATTTGTTTTTACTTTATAGTATAGCATGCTTATTTGATTGTGGCTAGACTGCCCTCCTCACTAGACGAGACGCCTGGGGGGGTCAGGGAGACCCCGCTTCGTCTGTTTAGGACAATACTCAGATGGGGTGCAGGCTCAGCAAACGCTTGTTGAACGAATGCAAGAAAACCGAGGAAGACGTCATCACGAATATGATCTGAGGAGGAAGTCTTTTGATACTAACTGGGGATAAAAATATAACTTTATATTATTTGTTGATTCATCATGGGGAAATATTCTTGACAGGTATTTCTGAAATGATATATTTTATTTAAATACGTACATTATAAATATATGCCATTAGATAGCTGAATGTATCCAATACGTCCTGATTCTGAGATTCTGAGCGTGGGGGGACCAGGAGGGGGTGCCCTGAAGTGTGAGAGGAGAGCAGGTTGAAATGGACAGAAATCTGTTTTGACTGAAACGTACAATACATACCTATTTTTACTCCATTTTTCAAGATTCAGTTCTGCAGTGAAAATTACGTGAAAAGAGTATTAAAATGTTGAACTTCAGGAGTGATGCACGAAAGTTACTGTTCCCATGCTGTGAACCTACAGCGCCTTAGACGAGTCGTCTGGGAATCCGCTTCAGAATCACGAAGCCGGGAAACTCAGGGCGGAAGGCCCGCGTCCCAGCAGGGGTGGCAGAGCATGGTGTGGGCTTCAGGAACGTCGCACACATTTCAGTCGAGTGCAATTGTATCGCTCCGTCCGTTCACACTGGCAACTTTAGGGGGTCGGCCCCACTTGAGGCTTGTCACGGACACCGTTGAAGGTTCCAAGTTCGGGGTACTGGACAAGTACGGGGTCTCCTGTCCAGGCGCCACTCAAGTATCTAGGAACTGAGGGGTATTTTTCAGCTCATCTACTCACGCGCTCCGGCCACCCTAACCCAGAAGTCACCAGGACCAAGCACTTGGTCTGGATCGATGCTGTGGTTTATGTGGGGGACAGCTAGGAGACAACCAGGAGCAAGATGCGCTGGGGTCTGGTCCTTTGGAGTTGAAGGAGGGCTCATTAAGCTGGGATTACCTGACAGCCAGGCATTTAGAGAGGAGAGACGGTCATCCCAGGGCAGAGGGACCATCCCTGAGGACTTGACATTGAACCGAGACCTGGAAGGTGGGTGGGCGTCAGAACAAAGGGGACAGGGAGTGGAAGAGAGGGAGGAAAAGAGATTCTGAGCATGGGGCGACCAGGATGGGGGTGCCCTGAAATGTGGGAGAAGAGCAGGTTGAAATGGACAGAGGTGAGAGTGGGGTGGGGCACCAGGCCAAGATGGACCCCATGGTCACATCCAAGGAGGCCTGGCTGACCCTAAAGGCAATGTGGCTGCTGAGGAGTGTGAAGCAGGGAAGTGACAGGATTAAAGGAAGAATAGGAGAAGCTATCAGAGTAGGCGGGACTGGTAGGACAGGGGAGAGGATGCTAAACCGGGTTAGTGGAGAATGCGCAACACAGCTGAGATGCATTTAACAAATACCCCATACGTAGCTTTTCCTCCAGGTCTGACTGGAGAAGTTGGCTGGTTGTTCGCATAACTCATACATCTTTCGCAATTTTCTAATTACCTTGTGAAGACCTCTCACTTTCCTTCCAATCCCAAGTTTTCCAAGAAGACGTTAACATTAAAGAAGTCCCTGAAACAAACCTAGTTTTCAAATAAACACCCAGGATGCTTTCCCTCAAAGATTAGGAGATAGCAAAGAGTTATGAACAATTATTTAAAATGTCTTAAAGAATTCTGTAATTCAACAGAGAAGAAGCAGATGGGGTTTAAAGTAATTCCTAAAATCCCTGAAATAGATTTCTTACATGGAACACACACACACAAAAAAAAAAAAAAAAAAGAGAGAGAAAGCAGCTGTTTACCATTTTCAGTGAAATAAATGGTAATATCACAAACATGAGAGACTAGAGTAGGAGGAAGGTAGATGCAGGGTGAATAAACCATTGTTGGGAGTAGGAAACAGAAGAAGGGGAAATAAAGATGACCTGAAACACACATGAAAAACACAGACTTCCCAGAGAAAGGAGTATAATGTTAAGAAAGATGGAAGCCATGGAGAATAAGAACAAACATTCAAATAACGATCAATAAAGACTTGCAGTAAATGGAAAATGTCCGCTAAGGATATCATGAGAGAAACTGTCCTGAATATAAGAAGTTTGAATTTCCCCCTATGTTATTTTAAAAAGATATAAAAATTGTAGTGAAATTTGAGGAGGTAAATTTCTAAATTTGCTAATATTCTCCTCTCCTTAACCAAATGGGTATTTGGATTTTGGTAGTGTGCATTGTTGCTTTTCCCCTTAGAGAGAGAAACACGTAGAGGAGAGAAGGTTTCTCTATGAAACTCATCCACCCTCTCATGTGTGGGCACCATTAATACCGCGATGCCAGCTCTGTAGGTTGATGGGAGAACTTGACTTTAGACAGATGCCGCTGATTTGGAAAGGACGGCATGAGGTTGAGTAGGGTTTCAACCAAGAATCCCAAAAGAGTCCAAAAGGAGAAACTGAGGTAGAACAGAATAAACCGAACAGGAATTCCCAGCTCAGGGCAGGAGAGGCGACGGCATTTAATTTATCCACTGTCTTCCATTTCAAGAGCTAGAAAGTCAGCTAGATGTAGCCGATAGAAATGGGATAATTCCCTGGGTCACATTCCCAGGAAGGAGAAAACGTACTCACACTCAGTTTAGGGACCTTCAACACTATTTGTGTCACAGGCATTCTGTCCCCCTCTCCCTCTCCCTCCCTCCCCCTCCCTCCCCCTCCTCCCTCCCCCT
>RJWH01011008.1:0-14072 GCA_004363575.1 Solenodon paradoxus | reverse complement strand
GGGGGGGGGGGGGGTGGGGGGGGGGAAAGAGAAGTGGTGGGGACGTCAGGGCGGTGCAGTAGGGGAGACTGGAAGGTGGGGGCCAGCCAAGATGAACAACTAAATAACATTAAGTGCTTTTTTCCTCCTGTCTTCCTGCCTGCACCTTTCCTTAAAAAAATAAAAATAAAAATCGTGAAAACAGAACTGAGAAAACCCCCCTTCTATAATGCATCAAACTTGCGAACTTTTCCTCTGCACGGGACTGACTTGTAACTCTGTGTTGATGACGTAGGATGGGAAGGAGGCTCTTCCACTTCCCCGGGGAGCGAAGCCCTTAACCGTCCGAACAGATCCGTCCCGGCCTCGTGCTGGAGTCTCGGGCATCCGCGCCTGGCCGCGTCGGGTCGCCCCGCGGGGCCGGGGTTGCGCCTTCTGGCTGGAGTCCCGGCTTCCTCCGGAGAGGGCAGCAGCGGGGCGTCGCGGGGACGCATGCGCCCCCATTTGCGCCGGGGAATTAAAAGAGAGAGAGAGAAAGCCCCAGCGAAACCCGCGCCACTAACAAAACCCCAGCGCAGGCAAGCGCGCGGCCCTGCACGGCGGGCGGGAGGCGGCCCCGGCCTCGCCCGCGTCCCCGGCCGCGGCGTGATGCGCACGGACCGTCCCGCGACGCCCGGGTCGCGCCCGTCCCCGCGCCTGGACGCCGGCCGGGCGGCCGCGCCCCAGCCTCACTCGCTCGCGGCGCGGTCGGAGCGTCCCGGCGCCGGCCCCCGCGCTCTCCATGGGGCTGCGGGACTGGCTGCGGACCGCGTGCTGCTGCTGCCGCTGCGAGTGCCTGCAGGAGCCCGCGGCGCCCGAGAAGGAGCCCCTGGTCAGGTGGGTGCGCGCGGGGGACTCGTGCGTTCGTCCCAGCGGCGGGGGGCGCGGGGGAGCTGGCTTTAAGGTCACGCCGAGGCGCCCACGAAGCCCCTCGGACCCTTCAGTATGCCTTGTTCTTGGCTTTATTCCTTGTGTCCCTTTTCTGCTTGAAAGCACAACTCCCCAGAGGCCCCCGAGACCCAGGTGCTCGCCTTCGGAAAGTGCCAGGAATGCAGACGCGGTGTCCCGGCAGGGATGCGCCAGATGAGTTTGTTCAGGGACCCGTCCAGTAGGACAGTCACTGCCCAAGTGATGGGTGTAGGTCAGAGAAGCAGGCAACTGTGTGTGTTTCACGCAGGACGAAAGTTGGATACGGTGTCATGCAAGTTTGTTACCAAAAGAAGGTAAGAAGTGACTGAGCATCAGGAAATATTTTTCACATTAAAAATGTATTTTTTTTTTTTTTTTTTCTTTAAGGGACAGGCTAGGATGACGGTTCATTGCAGGTTGAAGTATGCAGTGTGAGGACATTTGATGTACGTTAGAAATGCGCTAAACGCCTTGTGAGGTTTGGTTCAGGCTGTGATTTAAAGCAATTGGCTTGCATCTTGTCTTTGCTGAAATCTAGGTTCTACTAGGTCATGCCTTGAAGTGTAGGTAGTAGAGAAAAATATTTAAAATGAGACTAAGAAACAGAATACCAGGCAGAAGGCAGGGCTGGACAAACAGAAATGGAAGCCGGTATTGGAATAAAGCTTTCACAACCTTTTTCAAAGCACAATTTGCCTTTTCTTCCACTCTCAAGTCCCACACATTCCCCTTGACTTTTAAGAGCTTACATAACCCCATTCTTCGTGTCCACTCTTCTTTTCCAGTACATTAAACACTGCCCACTCCTTGATTTAATCAGGCAGACATCCTTGCTACTCTAGAACAATTCAACCTTCTTATCCCTTAAAGGTCACTGAAGTAGTGACCTTTGAATGCAGCTCCTGCCCAAATGCTGGTGCTCTTGGCCCCCTCCAGCAGTCTTCTTTGATGACTTTGCCGCTTATTCATCTCTGTTCCCTGTGATTTAGGACTGAGTTTACCATCTGCTGGTCACTCTTTAGTGAAGACACTTGTATACATGAATGCACATGTATGTAAACTTATTTGGCTTATATACATGTATACACGTGTATACACACACTTACAGTGATATACACAATACACAGGATTTTTGTTTGGTCTTGCTGATGGCTTCTCTCTTAGGTGATCAGATGATTGTGGGCAGGGAGAATTTCATGCCTGGCTTGTGTATTCAACTAGTCAATGTTCATATCAACATCAAGTCTCCAGTTTGGTCTCATCCACAGAGCCTTGAGTGTTTCCAGTTCTCTCTCTGGGATTGCTATTTGAGGGAATGATTTTGTTTGTTCTACAGTCTTCAGCCTCTCCAGCCTTGGTTTACCGTGTAAGTCAGTAAATTTTGCAAGTGATTTTAAGAAGATGGAGTCAACTGGGGCAAAATTGCATAGTGCTCATGAGTCAGTTGCCTGGGGTTAAATCTCTGTTGGGTAGCCGGGCACAAATTATGAAATTTATTTGTGCCTCAATATCCTCCTCTGTAAAATAGGGATGTTAATTGTATAGACTTCAAAGGATTGCAGTGAGAAATGAAATGAGGTAATAATCCATGTGAAGTGTTCAGTGGAGTGTTTGACTTTCAATAAATTTTGTTTATTCTCATTGTTATTCTTCAGGACATGTGAATATGAGTGGCCTGTTTTTTGTGGTTCAGTGACATCATTTCAACATAACAATTTTTGGGAAGGGCAAGTTTTCAATGGACATACATAGTAGTGATGTGTGTATGTGTGGGTACCTGCGTGTCCTTTGCAACAAGTCATCAGAAACTAATTTGAAATCTTTATGTGTGTGTAGTTTATTAAAAAAATTTTTTAGAGTGTAGAGTTCAGTGGCTTTTAGTCTATTCACAAAGGTTTGCAATCATCACCAGTATTAGTGGCTCCTCTTCTCTCCCTTCCCTACCTGCAGACAACTGCTGATCTCCTTTCTGTCTTTCTATACTTGCCTATTCTTGACATTGTGTATGAATGGAATCATAGGTGACCTTTTACATCTGGTTTCTTTTTCTTCATATAATGTTTTCAAATTTCATCATATAGCATGTATCAGGGTGCTAGGCCTTTTGATAGTTGAATAACATTACTTTTTATTTACCCATTCATCAGTTAATTACATGGGTAGTTTCCACTTTTTGCCTCCTATAAATAATGCTGCTGTGAACATCTGTGTATAAGCTTTGCGTACATATCCTTTCAGTTATTTTGAACATATACCTAGGAGTGGATGGCTGGATTATATAGTAATTCTACATTTCACTTCTTGAGAAGCTGCCAGACATTTTTCCAAAGTGGCTGGTTTGAAATCTTGATGTCGTGAAATCATGTGGCCAGATGGTCTGAATTTTCAGTTTATGAAGAATTTCATTCTTCATGTCATCTCTTTTGTTTTCATTTATAAAAATAGTTTTGTACAGATATCCCCGCCCCTGCAACTGAAAACCTTATTCTGTCATCAACAATGGTGTTCAAGTTTTATTTCATGCCCCAAGGCAATAGTGCTTGCAAGAGGGCTGATCAGAGGGAATGAGGCTCGTCATTTGTATGCATGGTCACCCCCTGTCCTTTCCCCCAAACCCACTAAGGGCTCTTGTTCATTTGGGAAAAGCAACTCTTAGTCCATCTGGTTTGCCATTCTGAGAATTTCACTTATGTTTTTGACCTTGCTCCTTTTGCTCTTTCTGGAAACTTGCACCTGAAGGAGAATGCTTGTCCCTTGACATTTGTATGCATGGTCACCCCCTGTCCTTTCCCCCAAACCCACTAAGGGCTCTTGTTCATTTAGGAAAAGCAACTCTTAGTCCATCTGGTTTGCCATTCTGAGAATTTCACTTATGTTTTTGACCTTGCTCCTTTTGCTCTTTCTGGAAACTTGCACCTGAAGGAGAATGCTTGTCCCTTGACATTTGTATGCATGGTCACCCCCTGTCCTTTCCCCCAAACCCACTAAGGGCTCTTGTTCATTTGGGAAAAGCAACTCTTAGTCCATCTGGTTTGCCATTCTGAGAATTTCACTTATGTTTTTGACCTTGCTCCTTTTGCTCTTTCTGGAAACTTGCACCTGAAGGAGAATGCTTATCCCTTGACTGGCTGGCATCTATATTTCTCTCTGTCCCACTAGTTCTTTCTTTCCTTTTTCTCTAGAAATATGCTGAAGTCCCCCTAAGTAAAATTTATTCTAAATTCCCATGCCCTTCAATTGCCATCCTTTGTGTCAGACTCAAATGTCTTTAAAGACTCTTCCCTCCCATACCTCCTTTGCCATTATCTCCTCACCATGAAATCTAGTTTCTTCCCTCCATGTGACTCTGAAAATTGCTCTCTTCAGAGTGCCAAGAGAAAGAACTCTGATGTTCTCATTCTGCATGGAATACCTCTGTGCTGCCTTCTTTTGCATTTCACTGTCCCTGGTGTTTCTGCTTTCATGTTCTCCCGTCCCTGTGCCTGTGATCAGCTCACACTCCTGCTGTCTCCCTTCTGGTACCTTTCTCAGTTGCTCTTTCTAAGTTGACATCTTTGTGTTTCTCGACTTGCCACCTTCAGTGAGGAAGCCTGAGAAAATCTCCCAAGCGGTTTTGTTGTCTCATTGTTTGCTTTTTAACCCTCAGGTCATTTACTGCATTCTGCCTGGTATTACACTTACCAGGTGGGTGCGGTGACCCCTGTCTGAATGGAGGTTCTAATTCAGATTGCAGGACATGAACCATACTGACCTTCATAGCCCCTCTTGTCCTCGGCTTAGTGCTTGACAGGGGCTAAGAACTGCTTCAGTACTTTCTGATGAATACCAATTTCAGTGATAGCTAGTCTTTGATTACTTTTCTATGTGTAATTTTTTTTAAAGAGGTATTTAAAACAAAATGTTATGAATAATAGAGCAAATATCCATACACCCAACACCCACCTAAAGCAATGATTGCATTTTGTAAGTATTTGTATGCGTGAGCAAAAACAGTACAGGTGAATCCCCCACCTCCTGCTCTGTGACTGCAGCCTCCTCCCATCTCCAAAGGTGATCTCTTAGTTTAATCTGTGTTTAGCATTCCTGGCTTTATAAAAGTGGTGCCTACTCTATGTAGCTCTTGCAAAGTGAGATTTCTGTATCTATATTCTGTCGTCTAATCATCGCTATGACTGAATGAGAGAGGTATTATGTATCTCCATTTAACAAATGAGGAACCCCGGGCGTAAAGAGTTTAAGTAATTAATTCAGTCATAACTGATACGGCAGAGAGCCAGAATGTGAATCGGTGTCTGTCTGACTTCAAACTCCATGGGTTGCATTGTAGAAAATTCAAAAAACTATCAAACATGTTCCCAAAGAAACTTAGAAAACTTACATGCTGGTGGATATCACTAGCCTTAGCTCCTGCCCTTTTTGGTTCCTTTCTCCTTTTTTCTTCTTCCCTTCTCCTATGTCCTTCACTATTATAATTCTCCTACCTACCTAAATTCACTCTTATTCCTCTGAACCAAGTCCAGTGGAAGAGAGGGGATCCGGGATCTTGTTTCCACTGTTAACTGACTGTGGACTTTGTGGGAAGTCTTCTCACTTCTTCGAACCTTCCTTTCTTCTTCTTTAGTCTAATGAAGAGATTTGAATGCCGAATCTAAAGGCCACTCTAGCATATATGAAGACTGTCCTCTCTCTCTGGGCTGTGTCAGCTGAAGTTGTTTGGTGGAATACTGGGGCAGTGAGGCAGACTGTAGAATGGGGAAACAGCTTGAAGACCCAGAGACGCAAATCCTGCCGTGTGTCCAGCTCTTACCTGTCCATAACTGATTCACCAGTGAGTGGCTGAGTAGAAATTCCTCATGCCAGGAGTCTTAGGAACAAGTCTGGGCCCAGACAAGGGACCTAGGGTCTAATGTTAACACCAGGCTTCAGTCCCAGAGAAAATCAAAGGCTTTGTTCAGTCTCTGAATCACATGCTCACTGTTTTTTTCACTTTCATTGCAGTTTTAGGATTGAGTCATGTAAGATTCATCCTTGTAAGGTCTGAGTCCTCTCCCCACCAGTCTTCCCCGCATGGACTATATTTCTGCAGTCAGGGATCACCCAACAAGAAAAAAACCAAAAAACTGAAAACCCCAATTTACATTGAGGACAGAAAAATAATGCACATCAAATGGATTCTTTTAGAACATCAAGATCATAGATCATTGCTCTGTAAAGTAGTGATGACCTCTAGTCCAGGTCTCATAGAACAGTTTGGTAGGCTGACCGTTTGTCCCGTCTAAAACAGGACAGGATTGTTTGTTTTCATATTTCCTGTCAATTTTGTCCCATTTTTAAGAAACCAGGGCTGTCTATAACATAGGGTAACAAGGGCAATCGAATTGCCCTGGACAACCCCATATGTTGAGGGGGCCCAAAAGCTCCATCCTGTTTTTGTCTCAAGGACATAGTCAAGCCTACTGTTGAAAAAATATTTGGGATATGTGTTCTTCATTTTCTATGGCTGCTACAACAGATGATACAAACTTGGTGGCCTAAAACAATAGAAGTGTGTTCTTTCCCAGTTCTGGAAGCTGGAAGTCTTAATGGGAGCCCTGGGAAGGCTCTAGGGAGAATCCTTCCTTGTGGATTCCACCCTCTGATGGCTGCTGATGGTCTCTGAATCGTGGCAGTCCAATCCTGCCTCCATCTCCCACTGTATGGTTCTCTTCCTCCTCTGTGTCTCTCATCTTCTCTCTCTTCTCTTCTAAGAATGCTGACCACTGGATTTGGTCTTCCCTAAATCCAAGATGATCTCAAGATTCCTAACTCAATGGCATCTGCAAAGCCCCTCTTTCCAAATAAAGTCACATTCACAGGTGGGGATAAGGATTTAGAATTGTCTTTTGGGGGGACACTCTTCAACCTACTAAGATACTTTTGGAAAAAGGTTGGTGCTCAAAGCATTGATTTTTATTTCTCATTTTTATAGCATGGCTTTCTTCCATCCTAGTAAAAACTTACTCTTGGCCATATAAAATGCCACCTGAGCATGAGTGTGGCATTGAAATGATACGATTCTGGAGGCACAGCTGCAGTCAGCTTTAGGCAGAGAGATGCCTAAGACATCTAGCACCCTGATCACGCTGCCATGTGACTCGCTGCTCAGGCATCGGAGGCCCGCATGAGTCTGATGTGCATGTGGAAGAAGGGCAGTGTGAAGGCTACCCACTAACAAGTCTCTCACGGCGTTACTTAGAACTTTTCTGAAAAGTGTAATTCTTAAACCCTACCTTCCACTGGCTGTTCATAACTGACAAGCAGCATAGCTGTCCAGTTTCTCAAAAGTCAAAGAAGAAAGGGAGGGAGTTTCTAACCCTGGTTGAGTTATTATTTGTGACCTTCTCTTAAGCCACCTCTGTGAGCACTTCCATGTCTGTTTCGCCTTTGTTCTTGGCAGGATCCACCTATCACTTCCCGGCATGATAACAGAATCTACACACATCTGTGTGCCATGTATGGAGACCAAACATCAGTGTTTTATTTTTCAATAGGGCCGGAAATTCTCATTAGGGAGAAATAAAATAAGACCTCAGTTGACTCTTGCTGGTTGTTTTAAGCCCACAACGAGGGCCCATTGTGAGAAGGAACTGATCAAGGCCTATGAATGTGGGGACGTAACTGAACTCTGCTAACCATCAAGAAATGGTTCCGTTTGAGTCTCCGGTTCCAGCAGACACCAGAGGGTGAGAGACTGAGGTGGTGGCATTTGTCTTCCTGGCCCCAGCTCTCCTGATTCTTTATAGGTTGTGCTTAGTGCTTATGGTATACGGGGCACTGTCACCATGCTTTCTGTCTATTAATTCTTTGCCACAGCCCTGTAAGATACAGTCAGTTCTTGCCGCCCATGGTAGATCTGATCTCCAGTCAACAAAAATCCAGGATTTAAGACTATCGAACCGTTCCTCCTTGGGGAAAATACGGGCTTGGATTCCTTGAAGCTAATTTGTCAGCTCATCAAGGTGTAACCTTGTTTCATTTGTATTCTTGCTCAGAGATTCCATGTATCATGCGTGTTCATTAGCATTGAACTCATGGTGAGCATACTCTGACTCATGCCTGAATGAAGCATATCTTCACACCCGTATTTTCACATACAGCGCTATGCATGGAAGTCCCTCTACACAGCAGAATCACCAACACACAAATAATGTGCCCCTGAACAGACCAGCAAAGCAGCACTTGCTCACAGGACGAGAGCTGAAACGGGAGGGAGAGCCTCACGCTGGAGCGTGCGTCTCCATCCCTGGGGAAGCACGGAGTATTGATTTTGGGGTGACAGGTACATTTTAGAGAGTGGGAAAATTTGCATATATGGAATTCAGGATTGAAGCAGCTCAGCTGTAAAGGTCTGTGATCCCCGTTTGACAGTTGAGGGTACCGAGACATAAGAGATTCCATAGTTCGCTCAGCGGCCCCATGGACTGAGCTGGGATTCCACCTCTCACGTATTTCAGGGTCATGGAAAGAACAGTGACGTCCTGGCATGTAACTCGCTGCTTATGTGATGTGTGCTAGAATTTGTGGTCGGGGCGTGTGACTTGCCCCGAATTGTGATAGCCTGGGATCCTCAGACTGAGTCCATTTTTCTGTAGTGAGATAGGTGAACCCAGGTGCCAGTGGGAAAGAGGGAGGGTGGGCTTGACACATTTAAAAGGGAATTCCCAAGACCCCTAGAAGGCAATGTATATATATATAATTTTTCGTTTTACCGTGTGGACTCATGTGACCTCTGAGCTGATTAGCTCGGCTTCTACCCTTGGAAGAAGCTTGAAAGAAAAATGTCGGCTAATGTACTAGTGTCAGCAAGAGCACTCAGAATAGAGGCCAGATGGCCCCCCTAGCTGGCCCAACTCCCTGTGACTTCCAGCTCATCTTGGCAGTTTATAAAACCTGGAGCCCTGATCTGGGAGTCACAGGAAGGGATTTCAGGGCACCAGAATTCCTAGGGCAGGTTTAGAAGGAGTTCCAGGCCCCAAGAATCCATTCCAAGGCTTGTGCTTTTACCTTCTGGAAATAATAGAGGAAAGCAAGGGACTGGCCAGGGTGCTGGTCCCAGAACCAGAGCCTTGGGCTGCCCAGTGAGTGGGAGACAAATGTTTTACCAAGAAGACAGCCCTTCTTTTGTTTATATTGTTTCCTGCACTTTAGGATATTGAAATGGTGCCTGAGTCTGTGTATATTTCACACCACACCCACCCCCAGAGTTCGCCTGCCCTTTACTGCCATCTTGTTCCCTCTTTCCTTCTCTCCCCACTTCCACAGTCTGGTAGCCACAATCTTGTGTCCACTGAATTTCGTTGGGGTTGTCTGTTCATTTGTTTTGTGTCTCTATATTCCACATCTGAATGAAATCAGAGGATGACTTTTAAAGGGCGCTTCTCAGGAAGCCCACAGCACCCCTCTTCCCCTTTGGTGACTGGCATGAACTAAGTTAACAAATGAAATCAAACAAAAAATAGACTTTTAGTCAATAAGAGCAAAATCAGCCATTGCAGGAAGAGAAGGCATTAGGGTGAGCAGGCAGGTCAGGTAGAGGGATCAATTATATGGGGAAGAAAGAACTGAAATGGTGGTGAATGCAGAATATGCAGATGTAGAGTTACTCTGATGCACACCTGAAACCTAGAGAATGTTATGATGCATCATGTCTTCAATAAAATTAAGTGAAAGAGAGAGAGAAAGAAAGAAGGAAAGAAAAATGTGAGGATTGCTTTTTTTTAAAGTTTTCTTTTCCCTGGAAGCCCTCAGTACCCCTCTTCTCCTTCTGTGTCTTGCAATACAGCCAGTCTCAGTGACCTTGGAAGTTCTCGAGAGGATGAAATTTCTTTCTCTTTCACACCATGTGATCTCAGTTTCCTGGAACTTTTTATTTACTGGATATCTCGAAGTGATCTTATCGCTATACCTTTGTTTAACAAGTCAATCCTGCTTAAATATTGGGTAAAATAGCTTATTCTGCTAGTATTTGAAGTCCTTTTTAGTCTGGCTAATAAATATATGTTTTGTACTGATTACATGTTGTGTACTCTATTTTTTTGGCGCCCTTTTTAAGAAAATCATTTTGCTGAGACACTGCCTTTCTGAAGAACTCCTGTGCTACCTGACTGGTGGGGAGAAATCATTGAATTGCCCCTCACTTTTTTCCCCCTTAACTTTCCGTGTTTATGTGTGTGAGAGCAGAGATGAAACACGCACACATGTAGAGTAAAAAGAACAGCAGTGAAGTGGATATTCTCAGAACCGCCACCCAGAACAAGAGACAACATTTGTCAACCTCAGTGTTTCTAGACTTTGGTGATAGTCATTTCCTTACTTTTCTTTCTAGTATCATCACCTAGCTAGGTTCCTTAAACCACGCTTTCGTTTTACTTGCTTTTAATTTTTACGTAAATGAGATTAAACTGCGTGATTTCTCAACTTTGTGAGAGTAACCCGGGTTGCTATGCATGTGGCTTAGTTTCTGATTCTCATGGCTTCACAGTCGATTCCATTTTGTTCACATGTTTTCCTCTTGGTGGACTTTCTGGTAGTTTCCAGTTGGGGCTACGTGGCATGACTTAGATTTTTAAGTCAGCACGTGAAGTGAAATTGTTCATCTCTCTGCCGTTGGCCTCCACTTGGGACCTTGGATCTCCCAAGCATATGCTTTCTCAGGATCTTTACCTTTCCTACCTTCACTGCCTGGAATATTCTACCAGTATGGGTAACTGCCTCACTTTATTCATGTCTCTGCTCAGTCATTTTACCAGAAAGCTCCTCCCTGACCACTCCTTTAAAGCAGTGTCCCCAACCCCTCTCTACCTCTTATTCGTGTGTGTGCCTTTAAAGCCCTAATCATCGTCTGACAACAGCATGTGTTCTTAGTGTCTGCTTCCTCCCAGAAGACAGTGGACTCTTCCTACATGTAGACAGCTCAGAAATGTTAGGAGTTTGTCTGAGTCTGGAGATACAGAGTCCAGCCTCATTGCTGCTATTCAGGAACCTGTCAATTTGGGAAAGAGCAGTTGAGTCATTCAGCAAATATTTATCACGCATCCACGAAGTGCCCAGTTCTGTAGGAAGCTCTTGAGACATACCACTTAGCAAAGCAGATCCACTTCCTGTCCTCATGGGGCTTCTGCTCTACTGGGGAGGGCACTGCAGCCATAAACATGATAACTAAGTTAGAGGATAGATGTGTAGGAAAATGAAAATGAAGGGCAGGGGCGGGGGAGCATGCTTGCAATCTTAAACCAGTTGGCCTCCCTGAAGAGGTGATGTTTAAACAAAATTTTGAAGAAGGGAAGGGGAAGAGGAGGAGGTGTGTGGATATCTGAGGGAAAACATTAACGATATGCTGCCACATAGCATTCCAGCTACTGCAAGGACTCTGAGGAGGAAAGGCGGGTTCAGGGAACAGCAGAGTCCAGAGTAATCGGGGTGTCACTTGGGGCAGCGTAGACACAGGAGAACTTCAGCTCATGCTCTAAGTTCAAAAGGCGTCACTCGTAGGTTTTGAGTTGAGGGCTGATGTGCTCTGATGTGCACACCGAAAGTATCACTTTGTCTGTGGTGTTGGAAGAATAGGATTGGTGGGAGCCAGTGGTAGATCAGTGAAGAGAGTGACCGCAGGAATGCGGCGTAAACCTAAGGCGTCCTGGTTCCTGGCGCAAGTGGTAGAGGTGTGTATCGTTCGTCCATAGAACCTACAGGGTTTCTGATGAGTTCGGTGGAGGAGCTGAGAGAACCAAGAACGGCTTGAAGGGCTGTGCCAGAGCCATCGGAAGAAAGGAGTGTCCACACCCGCGTGGCGAGACCGCTGGTGGGGAGACGTGGTGCAAAGATCCCGCGCTTGGTTTTGACTGTGCTGAGCTGTTAGATATCCTTGTGGAGATGGGAAGAAAGCAGGTAGATGAAGGAATCTGGGCTCCGGAGAGAGGCCCGAGCAGGAGTAGATGTACGAACTCTCCCCCTGTAGCCGGACTGAAAAGCAGGAGACGAGATGAACGGACCAGGAATGAGTGTAAACAGAGACAAGACCGAGGACTGAGTCGAATCTCCCTCAGTCCCAGAGTCTCCTAAGCTGAAGAGACCACCTTCCGGCCTGTGAAGATTGTACAGACCCCTGAAACAGTGTTAAGGGTCCTGTTTCAGCCTTGAGAATGGAAACCACGATGGACAGGACACGTGGGAGAGCAGGGCCTGAGCAAGAGATGCCCGTGTTTTCTTTCTGTGCGTTGGGCTAGGACATAACCTTGGTGAGGAAGGAAGACATGAACTGAGGGCTGCAGTGCTGTGAAAACCCCCAGAATCTATGACGAGATGTCTACTTAGTACACACACACACACACACACACACACACACACACACACACACACACACGCTGGCAGGGAGGGAGGAAAGAGCATAAGTGAAAGAATCTTCCGTTTACCTGCTCCTTCACCAGGCGTTTTCCATGAGGGAGGAAGGGAAAGCTCTAGAAGTCAGTAGGCTGCTAACATGGAATCAGGTGAGGAGGCCCCAGGCAGTCGAGGGGACGTGGCACGAAACAGCCTTTGAGGCCTGTTTCTGAGGCCTTGTGCTCCTGTTTATTAGCGATGATCTCCCTTCACTATCTGATACCAGCAATGGCTGACACAAGGCTGTCACTGAGGGAGCAGTAGAGCCACCGGGGCTGCTGGTGTCAGCAGCCAGCTTGTGTTCGTGGTAATTTCGGGGCTTTCTAGAGTCTTGGACACGTGGTCCTTGTTGGTAAGGAGAACTCAGGGGGAACTCTTGGGAAACAGCTTTAACGCCAGCCAGCACTTTGCAACCTCGGCCCCGAGGCAGGGAGCGCAGGGCTCCTAAGCCTCCTCCGTTTAGCACTGGATGGTGCTGAGCAGACTCCCCAGAGATGTAGTCCTGAGCCCTAGGGAGGTGGGGTTGGGGGTGGAATCGGAGACTTTCCTCATCCTGCCTTGTGGGAATAAAAGCATCTTCTGCTTGGTTTGTAACTTCAGAGCAGCCTCTCATATGCCTAAGGTTATTAAATATTTATCATCAGCAGATGGTGGCCAGGGGCAAAACAGCCCTCTCACTTTCTTCAGAACCTTTTAGAAGTCATTATGAGGGTGGGTTGGCACGGGGAAGGGGAGGAAAGGGAGCTCCTGATACAAGGGCCCCTTCTTTCACCCTCCTTCCCCTTCTGCTCTCCCTGGCTCCTGGGACCAACCTCAGGGCCTTTGCACTGCCCCTCTGTCCCAGGGTCCTCCACAGTGTCCGGTCTGCAGCGGTTCCCATGCCGTTTCTCCCTCCACTTGTTTGCTTTAGGCTTCACTTTTTTCTGGTCTCCTGCCCTAAGCCTTCCAAGCTTTAAGCACCGTGGAGGGCTCCTCGACTGGGTAGTTGTGCTGGGTAAAAGCAGCAAGGACTGCTGGCATGTCAGAGCACAGAACCAGGATCTCCTGAGCCAGGCCGGGGCTGCCGAATGTGCTCACACCGTCCTTCACTTCACCTTGACCTGATTTGGATAACACTGCTGCTTATTTAGGGGTAGAATCCCACATTTCCTTTGCCTTAAAGAAACCTAACTGGTAATGCTAGTGCATAAGAAGAATGTGGCTCCAAAGAGTCCAGGCCTAGGGAGGCAATGGAGCAGGGGGTGGGGTGGCGGTGGGAATGGGGGGGCAGTGGTGGAAATGGGGCGGAGGTGGGAATGGGGCCTACAGTGCCTAGAGGCAGGTGCAGAGCGGCAGACACCACTGTGAGCGGCCTTGCTCAGCCCAGGCAGAAGCCATTGGTTGGCTTCCCTGTTTTGTGTCTCTCCTGGGTGTCATGACTAGGCAAGTTTGAGACTCCTGGGACCAGCATGGCTCCTCATTAGGGCAGGGCTAGGTGTGGGGAGAACTGGGCGGAGCTACCTGTCTCTACAGGCCCAGTGTCGACCTTCCTTTGGAACTTCATTCCAGTGTGTAGATGGAAGAGGAGGGGAGAGGAGAGAAAGGGGGAGGGGAGAGAAGGGGGGAGAGGAGAGGGAGAGGGATTGGAGGCGTAGAAAAGGGCAAGGAGAGAAGAGGGAGAGAAACAGAGGAGAGGGAGAGCCTCGTGAGGAGGGGACTGAAAAGGAGACAAGAGGGGAGGAGAGGAG
>RJWH01011007.1:0-14023 GCA_004363575.1 Solenodon paradoxus | reverse complement strand
TGCCAGGGCGTGAACTGACCATCCCCCCGCGCCCACTACATGCCAGGGCGTGAACTGACCATCCCCCCGCGCCCACTACATGCCAGGGCGTGAACTGACCATCCCCCCGCGCCCACTACATGCCAGGGCGTGAACTGACACTCGGTGGCAGCTACCAAGCTGAATCTCTGTGGGAAGAGCTGCTTTCTCAAACACCTTTGGCATTTTTGATGCCCTGTCTAAAGTGAAACAGAAATTACGAGCCCCTTTGACAAAGTTATTCCTTTCCTCCCACAGCCACTGAGATGAGGTGCGTGAGGACAGTGTTCAGATTTTCCAGCTACCAGCGGCCCCTCCGTCAAGCCCAGAGCTCAGTGGGGGCCGAGGCGGCCTTCTCGAGAAAGTGCAGCACTGGCCGTGGTTTTGCATGGAAATACCTCTCGACGGTGACAGCATCGTGGCTGAACTTCACACCAGAGAAAGGAAGCGCCGCTGTCAACCTTAGACGAGGAGGACCGTGCTGGGCGCCCGAAAGGGAGGGCCGCCCCTGAGCCGGGGCCCTGTCAGAGCTGCTGGAAACGAGCGGCTCTTCCAAAGACAGGCTCTTCCAAAGACAGGCGCTTCCAGGCCGGCGGCGGAGCCTCCCCAGGACTCGGCGGGCGTGGGCCTGAGGGGGCACCAGGACAGGCTGGCAGGAGAGAGTCGGGAGGAAGTGGCTTTGTGAGTTGCCGACCTCACCGGGAGCTGAGAAGCAGAAACTTAACCACGCAGGGTGTCAGAGCTATTTTCAACCTTGGGGTTTTCACCCCATTTCCCCAACGTGCGCCGGGCAGCACAGCTCCCAGATGACACTGCCAGGCCCTGGGCTCGCTGAAGGGCGCAGAGGGCAGGTGTGCGGGGGACAGGGGGCGGGTCTGAGGGGGAGCGGGGCGCGGCTCCTCCTGGGGAGCCGGGGCGGCGGGCCTGCTCGGCTGGTCTCCCACTGCTCACCGGGGCTCTGCCTCCGGGTCCTGTGGCTGCTGTAACAGTGACCACAAGCATAGTGACCGAAAACAGCACAGGCTTGCTCTCCTACAAGTCTGACACGGGTCTCACGGGGCTAAGGTCAAGGTGTGGGCTGAGCTGGTTCCTTCTGGAAGCTCCAGAGGTTCTGCCTCCTCGTCTTTCCAGGCGCCTGGGGACGCCCGCACCGCGGGGCTGGTGCTCTTCACGGGCAGCAGGCTGTGTCTCCCAGCCTGAGTCTGGCCCTCCTGCCTCCCCACGGTCAGGACCTGTGAAGGCACAGGGTCCCTGGTGCTCAGGGTGACCTCATCCCCATGTCCTCACCTGACCACATCTGCAAAGTCCCTTTTGCCACATGAGGCCACACACTCACAGTTTCCTTCTGAGCACCAGGCCACAGGCATCTCAGGCATGACCGTCCCCCACATGCTCGTCAGAGCCCTCTGGTCCCGCCAGACTCCCCTTAGCCCCTTGGACTGGGTAAGGAGTCCCCCTGGCCACAGCCACTCTCCTGCACAGAACGTGCACGCCATTGTGATGCTTCCTCTCCTAAACGTGAGCTGGGACACCTCACACGTCCACGCCAGCCAGTTCCAGCAAGTCTCGTTGGACGGCCTGAACGGTGCCCGGTTTTGCGGGTGGTCCCCAGCCGCGCCTCTCCTGCCTCTAGTGCCCGAACCTCACCGCCACGCCCCCCCACGGCGGCCTGGCTCCCAAAAGACTTAAGCTAAGGGCCCTTCACCAGAGACCGGTCTGGAATCACGCGCCCAGGAGCCCATGTGCATCAGGAAACGCAAAAAGGAAAAGCAAAGTGACCCATGTACAGGCTACGATGAAACTCTGCTCCTCGAGGCCCCCAGCAGGTCACACACCACAGGGCGACGGCGCTCAGACCTTCAGACACGCGGGAAGGCGCCCGCCCTTCCTCCACCCAGCCCGTCGGGTGCCACCTGCTGTGATGAGGGCAGGTCCATGTCCAGCTGGCAGAGGCCTGCTGGGTGTGTCTGGCGAGGAGGGAAACTCAGCTTGGATGCCCACCTGGGAAGGGCCCAGCTCTGGGGCTCTCCGGGGGCCCATTTCAGGGTCCAGCTTGTGCCCACGGGCTCCAGCCCGCCAGGAGCCACAGGCATGCTGCCCCCGGCCGGCTCCTCTGGAGCACGCTGCACGGAAACTTCAACCTCGCGCGTGCTGGGGAGCGGGATGAAATCTCGCGACGCCCTGCGTGCCCCCCGGGCGTGACCACTGTCTGCGTGCACGGAACCGCGGCTACGTCACAGCCAGGTGTCTGGCTCTCGGCGCTCGGCATGTGGGCGCCCGGCGGTCAGCGCAGGAGGCGAGCAGGGAGCCAGGGCCTGGAGGGACACGCGGAGGAGGGCGGTGGACCGCTGCCTCGCCCTCCTCCCCATCCGCCAGCCACCAGCCAGCGGGGACAGACAGGGAGGGTGCAGGGGACAGCGGAAGACGTCCAGTGACAGGCCCAGAAGGGCTGTGCAGAAGCGCGGCCTTTGATGGAGAAACTCCCTTTGCCTGCCCCGTTCGCCGTCCCAGTCTCCCAAACTGCGGCCCGCATGGCCTGTCCTAAGGGGGAGGCTGACCCAGACACTCCCCCGGGACTGCTGGGCTGGCTCCTCCATCATGGCTGTCACTAGAGCGATGTCACTAGAGCGTCCTGTCTCCTGGCGTCTCCTCACTAGCTGGCGCTGTCTGTCTCCGCACAGGGATGGCCTCACTCAGTGCTCCCGAAGCCCCACACGGTCAGGACCAGTCCTCCTCAGAGCAGGAAGGGCCGACGAGCCCAGCCCGGACACTCATAGCTAAGCCACAGCCGGTGGCCGGCTGAGTGCTCAGCTCCGGCCAGACCTGGCTAAGAGGTCCAGCGCCTCTCCCGGCCTGTCTCCCCCTTTGCCCTGCTCCTCTCCAGGGCTCCCCCTCACTGCCCGCCAGGCCTGCCTTTGGGCCTGAGCCTGCCGCCCGGTAGTTGGGCCCCAGGGTCCCAGCCTGTGCCCTGGGGCGCTGTCTGCCCACCGGCCGTGCCGTAGAAGCACTCAGCCCTGCTCAGTAGAGCAGGCCATCTGCTTCCTCAAACATCGCTTTGTGCCTGTGTCGGCGGCCGCAGCAGACCTGCAAGGCACGGAGTAACAGTCAATTTATTCTGGGCTCAGGATTTCTAACTGGCCGGGATTGCTCAACTCGCCTGTCAGACAGAGGGAGAGGGCAGGGGTCAGCAGAAGAAAGGTTTTTGCAGATGCTGCAGGAAGGGAAATGCTGAACGGAGAGATAACATCTGGGGTTGCTAGGTGTACTGTGATTTTTCCCCCAGAAGCTCTCCGAGAAAATGGCAGCTCCCCTCCCTGAGTTCCTCTGGGAGATTTTTATTTCTAACAAGCTTGCTGCTTTCTGACTCCCACCAGCCCTTAACTCAGTAAACAAGTGAAGGAGGAGGTGACTGCCGGGAGCCGTGGGACTCGGACTCAGAAATGACCCTTGAGAAATAGAGCATCAACAGCCACATGTCACCACTGATTAGCTCAGATGCTATCTCTGCAGCCTGGAGAAGACCCCACAGCTCGCCCACCCTCTGTGTACAGCCTTTTCCTCCCCCCGTGCTGTCCCAGACGACTCCAAACCTCCCTTGGGCTCAGCTCTTTCCCGGCCCCTCCCTTCCTCTGACAGCTCAGTCGAGTCCTTCTCCGGGCAGAGAAGAGAGCACAGGCTGAGCTGGCCTTTGCGATCCCTCTTGGAAAGCCTGGGCGGCGGGCCCACGTCGCCAGCTGCTCCACAGCGATTTCTGCTGCAGCTGCCCTTCGCCCCTTTCATCTCGCAGAAACCATCTCGCCCTCATTTTCCTACATTTTGAAATAGGGAGAAGTGGACAGGAAGGGAACACTAATGTCTTGAGCACTCGCTCATGCCAGGAAGCACCGACTGAGCTGTTTCCACAGCCTCGGCCGCCTCTGCATCTGCCCAGTGTTCTGATGTCCATGGTCTCTGCCACCTGCTGCTGTGGCCACCCGAGCCTGGACCCAGCCGCGTTCACGCACCGGTCACTCACTCACAGCGCCGGCGGCGCAGCGCTGCACGCCAGCTGTCCTGGAGGAAGGGTCTCCCTGCCCGGGACTCAAGGAATTGGAGCAGGAAGACCAGGTCTGCAGGGTGAAGGCAGATTTGTTTTCACGGCAGGTGAAAGGACAAGCAAAGGAGAGGATGTCTCTGGGACCTCATGGCAATTTTAAAACCCGACCACAAATCCCCAGATGCCCCCCGTCGCTGGGAGGTGGGCTCTCTGGTCTCCCTCCTGAATCCAGGCAAACTTGTGCCTGATTTGGCCAATAACGTGTGGCCCAGAGGTGCCGGAGGGAGCAGGCGCCCGGTCAGAGACAGCGTTCAGCGGCCGAGGCGGCCACCGTGTTGGGAGGCAGCTTGAGCGGCCCCGGAGGCCACAGGTCCCAGCTGGCCCAGCCTCCCCGTCTTCCCCATCCAGGCACAGGGGCGTGGATGAAAGCCCCCCAGAGGCTTCCACGCCCAGGCGCTCAGTCCCCCTCCGTGGTCTCGGGTTTCCCCGTGAAGACCCAGACGCGGTGGACGGAGAAAAGCCAGCGTCTCTGCTGCCGGAACCCAGACCCACCAAATCCATAAGCCAGATAAAAGTGTCTTTATGCCACGAGGTTTGAGCAAGGCGCGTGTCACACAGAGATGAGGGAAGCCGGGCCCGTCCCCGCAGACGCTGTCCACATCGGGGCCTGGCGGGAGCTGGAAGGAAACACGCACACTCTCCCGTTGACTCCGGACACACGGAAGGCATGACACCGGCTCAAGTGACTGTGGGACGTGCTGGAGGACAAGAGGACCCTGCTGGAGAGAGACCGTCGGAGATGTCGCTGAGTAAGGCGCATGTCCCCAGAGGAGTGGATGGATGGCGGGCGACCCAAGCATGCAGCTGCCCCTGCTTTTAGTAAAAGCAGCCCGATCTTCCATGGAAAGTCACCCTCCTCCCTCCCAGCACACGAAGCTATTAAAGTCATAGTCTCCAGTTATAGATCATCGTTTCAGAAAGAATTTCTAAATATTTCTGAGGAGTTGAGTTGCAAAACGTCTGTCACGTAGAACCTGAGTCACACACCACAGGGCGACGGCGCTCAGACCTTCAGACACGCGGGAAGGCGCCCGCCCTCCCTCCGCCCAGCCCGTCGGGTGCCACCTGCTGTGAAGGGCATCAGCCCTTCCTGCTCCCCCAGCAGCGTCGCTGCGCAGAGGAGCAGCGCCGGGGCACGCGGGACGCCTGCCCGCCGCCGGCCCCTCTCAGGAGACCCCGTGGCTGTCTCTTGGGGTTAAGGGGGTCGTCCCTGGACCCAGCTACACGGCACGGAGGAAATCCAAGTTAGCGCCTGGATGGATTTTGCAAATGTCAGTCCACCAACTGGCAGTCACTCATAAAACGGTCACTGGAGTATCTTAATTCAGAAATGGTTTTAAAATACACAGAGCGAAGACTGCTCGCTCCAGGAATGTCTCACCAGCCCAGCTCCCAGAAGCTCACTCCCCAGAGGGAGACGACCTCTCCGACGCTCATTTGCCTGGAGGGTCCTAACAACAGTGTCGGGACCACGGTTCTAAGGAAGCACTCGTCCCGGCCCCCCTTCCTCCACCAGATGAAGACCCTCGCCGCCCCACCGCCAGGCTGCCGCAGAAGTTGAGTGGGGATGCTTATCCACCACGTCCCAGGCTGTCACCTCCGAGAAGTGGGGTGTCCACGTGTGGCCCCGAGTCCACAGGACAGAAAAGGCTTTGCCTGGAAATGGAGCCCCTCGGTGTGGAGCGCGGGAGTGGGAGTGAGCTGCTGCAGAGACTTCTAAGGAAGACCCCAAGGAGCGCTCGTCATCCCACACCGCTGCCCCACGGTGACTCGAGAAGGGTCCCGGTCACACGGGCCCCACCGAGGCTGGGGAGAGACACCACAGCCTTGTAGGCGAGCGCACTGGCTCACGTGGCGCCTCCGGGTCTGCTGGGGTCTGCATGACCGCCGGGCTGGTCCTGGGCAGTTCACTGGGCACGGCTCCCAGAGTGGCGCCTTCCGGCGGCTGCCAGACTGAGTCCCACGGGTCCTCACTGTGGCCACAGGACATGGGCACAGGCACATATGCAAGAAGGCCCACCAGCCAGGACGGCCCTCCTGCAGATCCTTCCCACCCACTTCCAGGTCAGCGCCCTCAATGCCACCTCCGTCTGCACACACAGCAATGAGTGCAGACACCAGCGGTCTCGGCCTGCACGGAAGCAGGCTGTGTCCGGGGACTGTCACGTCTTTGCCGCTTTCTGCTGTCATCCTGGGGATGCAGGGAAGCCAAGCAAGGCCCTAGGCATCGCAGGGAGGTGTGTTCAGAGCTGAGAACCTAGATCCCGGTGCAGACGACGAAATAAAAGGACAGCGGCTTAAAAACTCCAGAGTGCACAGGAGCTTTTAAAGACAGCATTTATTTTCATAAAAAAGATCAGTATACATTTTAAAGGGATACAAAAATAAATATTCATTCTGCGCATTCAAGATGTGAGTTTTCACATCCGTTTGTGCTAAAGACAAAAGCCTATGATCTAAACCAACTGTCGGGAGTGTAACCCTTCAAAAGGTCGTGCCGGCTTCATGGGCCAGAGGGTGGGACCCGACAGCCACGGGGGGCGCGGGAGGCCTGCTCGCTCCGGCACCTGTGTCACCTCCGCAGGAGCCGTGGAGAGTCGACCTGCGTCCTCACTCCTCCAACTTTAGACGAGAGTCTCCGGCAGCTGTAAGTGCGCAGGTTGACAGGGCCGGGGCAATCTTGTCACCCAGCCGTCCCCCTCCAGCCCCGACACCTGCTCCCACCTCTCAGAGCAAGAGTTGACAGGGGACACCCTCTCACTGTAAGATTCTGAGTTGGGGTGGAGAGATGGCCTGGTGGAGGAGAAAGAGCGGAGTCTCCCCGCCGCCCACCGGGGCAGAGAGGGCGCTTGGCCTGCCTGGTGCTCCGCCCGCTGGGAAGGCTTTCAGCTAAACTGGCACGCGCCCCCAGGCCAGAAGCGGGGTGCCCGCAGGCATGCGACACCGTGGGCCTCCATGCTGGCCAGTCCCGAACACCACCTGGGACACGGGACCTGCACAGGCACCCACCCCTTCTAACAATGTCAATGTTTTAGAAAACCGTCATGTGCTTTTTAATCATGAGATTTTCTTCAAGTAATTTGGGGGTACGCTAGGCTGCATATCGGGGGGGCGGTGAGAGCATATGAACCGCCAAGCCTTCTGCCCACTGCTTTGATCAGAATCACAAGTTTGGGTAAATAGCTTGACTCGTTTGGGGAAGGAGAGGCATCTAATTTGCTAAACAGACTGACGTGGGGCTTGTCTGTGGATTCCAGGATGAGATCCCACTATCAGCTGGACAGCAGGGTTGGGAGTGGGGGGACCTCCTGGAACCTCGAGAAGTACTAGGGGTGGGGGAAGGCATTATCCCTGGCAACGTCCAGCCCAGGACAGGACAGTGGGCAGAAGCTGGCACAACGCACCCACACTGCCCACCACCCTCGCGCCACACGCCAGCCCGTCGCCGCCGAGCGGCTGAGTCCAGGGCACAATCTAAATGCACACACCACCCACCGTTACTTCTGGATGTGTGGTTTCTGTCCTGCCCGCTTCATTAAAAAACTCAAAGCCGTTTATAGGACGGTCAAAAGCACAACTATTTCTAATGTGAAATGATCGAAATCATTTCGAAAGGTAAAAAGAGAAAGGAGTCTAGGATCATTGAATTATAGAAATGTAGAAAATCAATTTTGCTCTCGGCTTCCCAGCAACAAAGAACCAGAGGCAGAGTTTCAGCCTCAGAAGATCACAACAGCCCCCTTGACCTGGCAAGAGGGGTCTCGGCTGGCACCAAATTCGAGGAAGAATCTAGGCTCTTCTGAGAAGCCCAGAGCGTCACTTGCAACGGGGGGCGGGGGGGGGGGCGCGGGAAATGCGTTTCGACCTTATGACTCTTCTTCAGGATAAAAAGACCCTTCTCGCTGAACCAGCGCATGAAATCAAAAATCTGTAGCTCTCACGAAGATGCAGACAAACACTAGCCTTGTTCTCAGAAGCTGACGGCATCTGCCAAAGGTCTTTACTGGAAGCGCTTCCTTGCAAGTAATAGTGATGCCAAGTCTTTGGAAATATCAGTTATTCCAAAATGCTGACAGAATCATCGCAACTTATGACAATTCAGGGGAAATACAGGAGATACACGTTTGAACTGCGGGCAACAGTGACGACACACAGACCACTTGGGGTCCAAGCCCCCACGGCACCACGTCTCTGTCAGCACATGAAGGCTTTGGAGACGGCCTTTCTAAACGAAGAGCAGAGGAAAGGCGCCCGCCCACCCGCCCGCCTGCCCGCCTGGGAGAGAGGGAGACATCGCCTTTAGTAATTACAACAGTAATTGTAACAAAGAAATGCCGGACGCGGGCGGGAGGGGTGCCTGAGCAGCTCACACAGTGATCTGTTGGTTTTCCCTGAAAAAGGGTCTCTGGTGTGAAGCACAAATGTCTGGAAACATGCGGAAGGCCTGGTCCAGCTGCGGCTCTGCGGATGGCATCACGGCTCCGGCCCCACAGCCCTTCCCGACTTCTTCCATCAGCTGCCGGATGTAGAGCTGCTCGATCTGCGGGAGGTCACAGGCGGAGGTGGGCGGAGGGGTCCCTAACCGCCGGCCGAGGGGGCCCACCCGCGGTCATCCGGAGCCCCGCGAGGCCCAGTGAAGGCGGCAGCCCTGCAGGACTTGTCCCGAGATCGTCCCAGCCTGGCGAGCCGGGACCCAGAATTCCACCAAAGAGTTTCGTTGCCTTGACTAGAGTTAAGTGAGGACTCAGGTGCCACTGAGCTCTCAGGGCGACTGAACAGGTGGAAGGAATCCTTCTTGAGGGGAGGTTTTAAGTACCAAACCAGAAAGAGGAGACGAGCACAGACTGTGCGCGTCTGGGAAGAGAGGAGACGCTTCAGGGTAACGAGCACCTGTCCTTCCTGCCTGTGCTCACCCACGTCCACGGGGGCCCGAAGTGCAGGCCGGGGACCTGTGCTCACCTGCACAAGAATGAGCTTGGAGCGCAGGGGCACCATGTCCGGAAACTCTTCTCCGAAGCACAGCACCACCTTGCTGTCGGGGAGCCGGCTCTGGCTGCCGTAGAAATGCTGGAGCTCTGGGGAGACGGGCGCGGGAGGGTTACCACTCCTGGCCCCGCCACCCCCTCGCCGGGGCTCCTCAGAGCCTGCCCTCTGCCCCGAGCCCACCCGCACGGCCCCCGCTGCGGAGGCCTCAGGAGACGTCATGGAAGAGATCTGGCCCCAGGGCAGGGACCGGGAAGGGAGCCCACAAGAGGACAGCGGTGGCCTGTGGTGACTTCTGACAATCGGGACACGGGGCAGGGCCCTAGTCACAGGTCTCATCGGATAACAAAGGTAACACAGCCCTTCTGAGCCCCACAGCGGCTGGGCCATCCTGAGTGCCATGGACAAGGACAGTGTCTCATCCTGTGTGCCCCCACCCCGAGACCTTGCCACCCTGCAGACCGGGCTGGGTGGCACCGGAGACCCCGTATTTCTAAGCAGCCCCAGCTTGGAGAAGTCCACTGCGGGGTCACCAGGTGCCCAGCTCCTTGACCCTCCAAGTCACGTGAGGAGAGACCTTATCTGCACCCCCCCTTTGACATGCTGGGAACTGAGGCACAGAGAGGTTGCCCGGGACGGTTCAGGGGGAAAGTGCGAAGCGGACTCAAAGGCGGGGTACCCCTGCTGCGGCCCACGCCCGGGTCCCCACGGGGTCCGCAGCCCCCGCTACCCCCCGGCCCGAGGGGCGAGTGGACGGGGCAGGGGCGGGGACGGGCACAGACCTCGGAAGAACTGGCTGGTGTCAAACACCTTGACGACCTCGTCGCGTTCCAGCTTGTTGGGCCTGTCCTTACACAGCACGGCGTTGCCACTGCAGAAGACGCGGCCCTGGCACAGCCGCTTGACCAGCACGCCCTGGCGACTGCTGTGCAGGAGCACGCCGCGCTCCAGGTGCCCGAACAGCTTCCGCGTCACCTGCCTCTGCCGCTCGCTGGCGATGGTGTCGGCCGGCGGGAAGCGCACCAGCTCCAGGCCCTCGGGCCCGTGCAGCTTGGCGCCGGGCAGGCCGGGCTGGCTCAGGGACAGGCGGCAGCCCTCGGGGCAGGAGGTGGTGGCCTGGCCCACCAGTTTGCCCCCGTAGTAGAAGCTGATGACCATCTGGGAGAAGGCTGCGGGCAGAGGGGACCGGTCAGGGCGCGGCGGACCCCGGCCCCGTGCGCCCGGCCCGTGCCCAGCGCCCGTCTCCCCGGCCAGGGGAGACTGGACTTCGGGGATGTCTGGGCAGCCCTTCCTGAAACTGTCTCAGCATGAACGAAATCATGAAAGAAAATCGATTCCAGGAGGGTGATGACAGCCGCGGGCTACAAGGCACGCGGAACAAACCAGGCGGGGACGGTTTCTCAGGCAAACAGCTGCGCCTCACAGGCCGTGCCCCGGCCTGTGCTCGACGCCGCACCGTGCAGCTACCCACATATTTACTGCCTAACGTGGCCTCTGGCTACCGTCCTGATGGGAGGAAAGGCGCCCCGTGAGGAGGTTAGTGAAAGCCAAGAGGCTCTTTTCGAGACAAATTCACAGCGCCTTGCAGTTCCATGAACTTCATAGTTAAACTCTCCCTGAAACCTCTCATCCAAATGTGTCCTTGGGAAAGTGTCCAAAACACATTCAGACGAAGGCCAGGCTGCCCAAAATGTGCCGCCTGTGATGATGAAAAGAGGATTCCGTTTCCAGTCCCCTCTCAGCCTCTGATCACCCTCTGATGGCGCCGGGTCTTCCCACCGGCCTGGCCGCGTCCTCGCCAGCAGGGAGGAGCTGCGGCAGGTGTGCGGCCCGGCAGGCACGCTCTGTCTGGACTGCTGAACGCGAACGCGGCCTCTGGCTTCCCTGAGTTTGCTTCGGCCGCTGGTCCCACTTCTGACAACACGCGTGCTGGCTGGCCCCCGTTTAAACTGCCCTGCACTTTTAAGTGGGGGAGATTCGGGGGGAGTGCTCCTCAGATAGGAAAACCAGCTTTAGAACAACGATGAGATGCATGAGCAATGAGCTTGGTAAGTTTGGGGCACTTTCTCAGAACCTCAGGCCCGCCCAGGGCTGCCCCCTGGAGCCGCACGAGCTGTGAGCTGCCCACCCCCATGCCCACCCTGCACAAACACCGGGGCTCACGGGTGATCGCCCATCAGGCCAGGTTGCACTTGGAATTCCTTGGGCCCCACATTGGGCTCCGCTCAAGGAATATCCACACTCCCCGCTGCTGTCTGCGGCTCCGCTCTCTCCAGCTGGAGGGAAGGGGTGGGAGTCAGGGCAGCTGTGCTCCCCAGCTCACTGGCTTGACATTTGGAGACACTGAGGCCTGGAAGGGGCCCCCACAGGTGACAGCCGGACCAGCATCCACCCCACCCCACCCCACCCGCCAAGTTTCTAACGTCTGTGCTCCCTGCGAACACAGTTCACTTCCTTCACTTCCTTCACAATTTCGAACTTTGTCCACCTGCACAAAAGGCTCCAGATGACCTGTCACCAATCTGCCCCTTCGCCCCAGGCTTTATCTCCATGAGGCCACTCGCCAGGTGGGCCGACAGCTTCAGAGGGAACAGCAGGTGTTCCCGGGGGGCCCCAGCTCGGACACTTAAAGAGGAACTGAGTGACGCCCCCACCCAGAGGAGAGGCCACTCGCCGGGCCACCAGGCCACTCCACTCAGCCCTTCTGCACCCTGAAGGTCCCAGAGAAACCCAGAGCCATCTACCCGCAAAACAGCCCTGCCAGGAGACAGTGTGACCACAGGAACAAGACAGCTGAGATGCCACCAGCACAGACTCCAGGGCCCAACACCTGCTGGAAAACCTCGGGGCGCGCGGCCTCCCGGCTCTGCCTCAGCTTTCCCGAAGCAGAGAGCCCCCACTTCACCGTGGGGCCGTGGCTTTGCTCGGCACACATCATGCCAGACCAGCCGCTGTGAAGTAACTCAGGGCAGCAGGACAAGAGATTCGCTCCAGAGAGGAGGCTGCTGGGGAGGTAAGTCCGTCGACTTCCCCGCCGGGGCTCCTCCAGGGCTGTGGCCCGACTAGCAAGTCTGCACCCCACCGGAGCCCCAGGAGCCGGGGCCCGTGATGCTTCTATCCATTGTCCAGTAGAAAAGCGTGGTGCAGGCAGGTCAAGGGTCACAGGGGCGCAACTGCTCAGTGGGGGCCTGCACCCGCCACCGCAGGCCCCCGGCGTCTAACGCACTCACCACGCTCTGTTTAAAACGGCGCCACGAGTTCCAGGCAGCGCGGTGAGAGCACAGCGCCCAGCACTGCCGCATTCCGATCCGCCGCACGTCGGGCGCGGCCTCCCCTTCTGCAAGGGACTGTCACGTCAGAGTCCAGAGGACAGTCTCTCCCAAAAAACAGGAAGAGGGCGCCTGACTGGATCTGCAAGTCAACCCCCAGCAGCCCGCCTGGCCCGGGTTCCTCTGCCATAGTCTCTGCCCCTCCCTGACGTCCCTCCCCTGCCCAGGTCATCCTCGTCCCTGCAGGGCTAAGAATGGGGACGCCGCTGGGAGCCCCTGGGGCACCCTGGCTGCTCAGGCTGCCCAGTGGCTCGAGCAGAGCCCAAGGGCCTGGCTCAAGACCCAGGGCCAGAGAAACAACCAAAAGAAATAAACCAAAGTGCTTCCTCCTCTTCCTTCCTTCCTTCAAAATGCTTCTCCCTCCTATCCCTTCCTTCCTCTCTTTACAGAAGAAATGGGAAGCCCTGGCATGGACCTGTTTACATGGGGGGGGTGAGAAATGAGCAGAGGAAAGGCTTCTGGAAGGCCACGTGGGGCGGCTCCGCGTGGGGCAGCGGCTGACAGCTGCGTCCCTGCCGTGCGCTGGGGCTGGTCTGCAATCACTCGAGGCGACTTCCTGTCAAGCCCGTCTCCTCGCCCCAGGACACCACTGCCCTGTGCTAGCCACTCTCTCACCCCGGGAGTCATAGGTCAGTAGACGCCCTGGGCCACCGCGCAGCACAAACCAGGTCAAAGGCCCAGTCCCGTGACCCAGGGCCGCCCTGGAGAGCCCAGAGCTTCCAGTAAAAGCTGTCTCAAAGAGCCTGGGGGCTGGGTGCCTGGTGTGAACCCTGAAACCGGGCTCTCCAGCCGCGAACTTCAGCCTGTGTCCTCATCTGCGGAGTTCCCAGCTCGCTGGCTGCCATGGAACGGATAAGGCTCCGTGAGCAGGAACCGTTCTCCTTGTCATTTTCTTGCCTGAGGAAGAGTCTGCCTCCACCACCCCAAAAAGCGCTCACCCCAGGAGGGCCTCCATGAAGACGGAGCCCTGCCTCCCCTTCAGCCCCAGGAGACCTCCCCCAGGCCAGCATTCTGTGCCCACATGCTGAGCCAGGCTGCTGGCCTCCTCACAGCCTGCAGCTGTCCACACCCACTTCCCTTGCTCTGAGGATGCAGCAGGAGCCTGGAGGAAAACTCCAGACCACTGACAGAACACAGCCCACAGCCCAGCGAGACAACGATGATGATGATGACGCAGCACAGACGCCACCTCTGCCAGGGAGGGAGCTGAAAGGATGGGAGGCTGGACTGTGTCCCAGGTCACAGGGTGCAGGACAGGGGTTTCTGAACCTGTGCCGTGGGAAACATGACATCTACCCAGAGGTGGCAGGAAGATGTGACCAGAGGAGGTCATAAAAGTCACTGGCACCCAGTTAGCATTCAGTGTCAACCACCATGATTGTCCTCCTCACCATCATCACCATCATCACCATCATCACCACCATCACCACCATCACCATCATCACCATCATCACCACCATCATCATCACCATCATCACCACCATCACCATCATCACCACCATCACCACCACCATCACCATCACCACCATCACCACCATCATCACCATCATCACCACCATCATCATCACCATCATCACCACCATCACCATCATCATCA
>RJWH01011006.1:0-14075 GCA_004363575.1 Solenodon paradoxus | reverse complement strand
TACACACACACACACACAAATACCCAGATTAGTAATATTAGCAGAAGGTAGAAGAAGTAAATTTGGGGTAAATAAATATAATAATGTATCTCCAAGCCAGTTTTAGAATGTCATTATTAACCTATGATGGGACCCTATATGAGATGCCAGATATATTTTCATTGCTCAGTGAAGAATCTTTAAACTTCTTATCAAAATTAGTCTTGCATTTTCATTTGTTTTAGCCATGAAGAGTACCACATCCTCAAACTCTTGTGGAAATGTCTTTCAGGGAATTATAAGATTAGGTGTGACTATTTTGGAGTCCTCCAAGCAAAGGAGTTTTGATCGATCAGAAAGAAAATTAAACACAAGAATCATCTATAGGGGAAAAACGTGGAAACAGAATAGGACCCAGCAGTTATTTAAGGGAAAGAGGAAAATAAATAGAGTTATGAGAATGCTAAAAGAAAAAAAGAAAAGAAAGAAAGGAAGAAATCACTAGCTGTAGGGCACATGAATACAGGAGCGAAGACGTCAATAAAAATAAAATAGGATTTGTGAGAAACCAAAAGGGGATATAAAAAGAAACCAATTAAATAGAAAGTTCTTTGCTTTTCTGTAAGTACTCTGGCTCTGAAGGAGAGGAGCTTCCAATTTGTTTCCTTCTCTTTGCTTTTCTAGTTCTCTAAGACAGAGAAAAAGTAGGTATGCAAACTCAGAATTAAAGTTTTAGTCATGTTTAAAATCTGAAGTTTCCTCTAGAATCATAATGACTACTTCTTCTGGTTACCGAGGCACATATGATTTTCTAGAATATCAGCACAACAGTAAATCAGATTGTCATGGAGTGTTCTGGTTATACTGCTAGACTTTGAGAATTTATATAATCTATGCTATGCAGTATCCTTGGTAAATTCTCAGGCTGTCATATAAGTTAGGAGATACTCACAAAAGTGATTTTATTTATCAATAACCTAATGCCATTGGATCATTTTTAAAGATGAATATGTTCTTAGGATATCTATGGATAGGAGGGCAAAATCCCACAGTCTATATTCTAGCCTGGCAAAAATTCTAACTGTTCACACATCTCCCTACCCATTTACAAGTCATTGTAGTTTATAATCCTGCCACTTTCATCATTTTAAAACGATATATACATTGCTTCTTCGATAAATCCCTCCAAGATGGGACAATAACTAGATATCCAAAAGAAAGAGTGGACCCAGAAAGAGAGAAATCACCAACAACTCTGCTAAAGAATAGTCCTGTTTCCAGAGAAGTGAAATTCCATGTATGCAGAAGACAGTTGTTCATTATTTGTTTGAAGTACTACTACTTCAGAACAAGTCTGACATGTCCTCATTAGTTTGTATCTAAAGCGGTAAAAGTTAACACTTATGAGTGTGAATTGTACTATATGTTAGGACTGTTTTAAACACTTTGCATACCATTAAGTCATCTAATCTTGACAATAATCTCCTTACATAGGTTGCTATTACTTTCCTCACTTTGCAGATGGAGAAACTGGGAAAAATGATGACACAGCTTACAGAAGGCCACACGGTGGTAATGTACCCAGATTCTAACCTAGTCAGACTCCAAAATTCATACTCTCCACCCTACACTCCCAGTCCAGGGCATCTAATATCTTCGATTTTTTTAGAAACAGTTCAGTATAACCTACTCATTATTCTTTACCAAAACAAAAACAAAAACAAAAACAAAAACACTTAAGGAAAAGCAAGTTAGTTAGATGGAACATCTTTCTAATATGGTTCCATAAAGAAAGACTGTCAAGGATAAGAAAGGGAAAAATCTTTATCATTAACACTCAAATAACATGCACAAATTTCTTCTAACATCTGTGAATATTTTGCCAAATAATCCAACTTTTTAATATAATCCAACTTCTGTATTTCTTTAACTTGATCCATGACTCAGCATAATAGAACAGGTATCACATGTCAGTGTCCTGAAAACATAACCAATGAGATATAAATGCCAAAAGGAGGAAACTCAACTTACTGTACAATCAGTACCAGAAATATTGGAACCAAGTTACAATTAACCAAAGACCTAACTCAAGTTGGTTAATCAGCAACTGTAAAACATATTTTACTACAGAATCATTGATAGAAAATATAAATAATGGAGAATGATTTGCTTCCCTTTTTCAGTCATGCATTTAACCCATGTTACATAAATTTTAAACAAATTCAGCAAGGTTTAAAGAAAGAATTTAGGCAGGATAATGACTTCCAAAATGAATCATTTTTGAAGAACCATGTCTTATCCACATATTTTATTTTCCTTTATGTCCTCTTCTTGTAACAAGTAACATTTTTCATAAAATAATTGAATGCAATTGTCTAACAATAGTGAACTTGAACCATCTTGAGATGTTCAGATGTTCAGACATCTTTCAAATGGGTCATTCTGCACCACTGGACAAGAAGAAGAAAGAACCACCATTCTGCACAAGCCCAACTAGTCCATGAAGGCCCTGATTTGGGTCTGATGTGAAATGAAACTCAACAGTAGCTCAAAGAATATCAGGTTTTTAAGCAAAAGATCCCACTGGGCTCCTATCGAAATGATGCCAGTCTCCATGAAATACCATGATGCCTCTTTCAAGTTTGTTTCCCAGCACTTTCTTCCTTCTTTCTTTCATGTCAATCAAAGGAAACTATAATTTTCTATACGCTCCCTACTTTTTCTCATTTTCATCCTAGTTTCATTCTGTGCCTTCCTTTCCAAATATTCTTCCTCAACTCTTTCTTTAAAAGTAAGCTCAAATACCATTTCTTACACACACACACACATTTCTCTCATCTCCCATCTGTATGTAGGCTTGATGACTAATTGTATATGTCGACTTGGTTAGACCATGGCACCCAGTTTTAAGACAAGTCTTGATATTGCTGTAAATGTATTCTTTAAATGAGGTTAACATTTAAATCAGTAGACTTTAATAAAGAGTATTACCTTCCATTATGTAGGCTGGCCTCATACACTCAGTTGAAGGCCTAAAAAGAAGACTCAAGTTTTCTGACTCAAGAGTGTAACATCAGGTCTTCTCTGAGGCTGCAGCCTGCTGGCCTGCCCTGTGTATTTTGATCTTACTAACTCATGTGAGTCAATTTCCTTAAAATGAATCTAGATAGATCAGAGGAAACTGACTATAAACACACATACCCATATCCATATTCTATCGTTCTCTCTCTCTAGATAACACTAATAGAGTATGTCTGATTTCCCCACTGAAATGCAAACCCCTCAAAAACAGTCAATGTTTTAAAGAGCAATGTTTTAAAAACGGAGTATATCTAACAAATATTAAATGAATGATTAAATGTTTGATCCATGAATGAATGTTTAGTACACACACACGCACGCACGCACACACAGTCCTACAATACAATCTACAGTGATTTTCCACTGCTCAGAGCCTCTAGTAAGTTCTTGCCCAGATCTACTTTGCCTTTGAGGCAATTACTACCTGACTAATCTCTTAAAAATGCTCTTAACAGGTTGTTTAGTTAAAAACAAGTTTTTTGAGGATAAGCCCTGTGGCGCAGGTGATTGAGAAATTGGCAGGCAGACCTTGTGAAGTCCAAGGATCCAGGTTTGTGACCTGGAGCCAGGGTGAGAAATCAAAACTAAACAAAATGAATAAAAATACTTCCTTCTTTGTCACAGCCTTCTTCTTCCTCTTCTCTCCTTCTCTCCAACTTAAAAAAAAAAATCAACAAGTTTTCTGCATGTGTATTTTATCTTATATCATCAAAGGTAGCTGAAGAAAAAATGATTTAAAAAGTGGCCTTTATGATATATTCCCCAGGAGCCTGGCATTGGGCTGTGTTGCTCTACCTGCCTGGGACTGTGATACCTGACACCTACTCTCTTCTCATGACACTCAGTGCTGGCTTCCTCTGTGAAGGCATCCTTTCCTTCCTCCTCAGAGGGTGGTTCTCCATCTCCCATATTTCCACAAATTTCTGGGGTATTCACCTGCCTAGCTAGAATGGAAGCTCCCTCCTCTCCAACTGCATCCTTAGCTCACTTACCTTCTATACCCAAACATGGCCTGTTACCTGAGTTAGTCCACCCACCTCTCCCTAGAGATCATTTTTACACTTTACAGGCAGATGGGAAGGGGTTGAAGGAAGCAGCAAAACATAAAGTAGTGACTTTTCTTTCAGGAAAGTTCTTTCCTAAAACCAGGGGGTAGGAACCTGAAGAGGCATCTGAGATGGCATTAACGAAGAACTGTTGGTGCCTTTTCACCTGGGCGTGTTGATTTGGTAGAGACTCAGCTGCTGATTCTGAAATGATCTCTTCTGAGTTTCTCATGAGTCTCTCCTACAAGAATCCGGATCTTGTCTGCTGTACATCCAAAAGGCTAGCTGTTATTTGTCCTCTATAGAGTTAAAAGTGTTGGTCTGTGGCACCATCCAACAAATAGACAGGCATTTACCAGGTTAAATAGTTAATATCCTCATTCGTTAGAAGGGCTGCTATTGACTTCTGTCGTAGATGCCTAACTTTTAAGATGGACGGGCACAAACAAAGCCAGGCACAAAGCTGAAATCTTTTGATAAATACCGAGTTGCCATTAAAATGCTGTTCATAGACATTTGCTTCCAGTCGATGTCATCATTCTCACCGAGGAAGTGATTGCTTCCCCCCGATACTTTGACAGATCCGCACGGGTCCATAGATTCCACTGCCCTCAGAACTCTTTATCATGCTCTAAATCTAGAGAAGTAAGAAAAAAATCAAGTGTGTCTCACAAAAAGGGATCATAAAAATGAATTTGGCTAGACCTGCCTTTGATGGAAGATTCTGAATCATGTCCTAGACAAATCAAAAAAAAAAAAAAAAAATTGGGAAGTCAGATGAGACTTCAGTGCCAAAATGCTAAATACAGCAGCCATGCATTACATCCAAGATGACAGGAGGGCTCAGTTAAGGGTAGACCAAACTTTGACACAAAATAAATGCAGACTGTTGAGAAAATTGTTGTACAATAATGGTGCATAAAGTAATCCATATTTGAGCATCTGTACAGCTTAGATGAATATATACATTAGAGATAAATGGTTAAAGACGTATCTTAATCCTATATACAGAAAGAGCTCTCTTAACCGCCTTTGACTTGAGCTACTTACTTAAATATTTGAAGCCTCATTTTTTGCTGAAAACCATGCTGACAGCCCAGGACAAGCAGATGCTTCTCACTTGTATTCTCCCCACACGTTTCCTTTCATTTGCGACTGCTGCCCAACATTGATTGTTCACAAAATTGTGTGTGTCACTAGACCTTGTTACCCATTTTATGAAACAGCATCTCAATTGATCAACTGCAAATGTAAAAGGAAGGGGATTGCTCTCTAAATGAAAGCCACGTTGCACAGGAGAAAAATCAACAGGACTGACTCACTGAAAAAGTGATTATCTGATGCTTGGTTGACACCATTGTAGCCGTGGAAAATATATATATGTACAAGTCAGCACTTAACACGGCTTTAAAAATAAAATAACAGTCAAAAAAAGCAAGGCTGCCAGGCAGCAGAAAGCACTGGCGAACTCCCTTTGTGCCTACAGTCAAGAGACTGTGATGCTACCATAGGATGCTGCCCCATCTTTCTTGTCATTTTCCAGGCTTGACAAGCTGCTCATGACTGATACTAATGAGAGACATGCCCTTTCAACAGCTACCTCGGATACATGCAAAACCTGCTCTCATGTGCTCTCCAGCCTCGCCTAATTTCCCATCAAAGATTTAAGATGCCAGCTACTTGACTGACTTTTCACATTGAATCCTGAGAAATCTGAGCGGCTTCATGCATCCGCAACACAAGGGGAATAAAAGAGCTTGCTTCGGTCCTATCTGATGTCTACATTCACAGCCCTTTCATATTTAACATAATTCATTACTTCGCTTTCCATTTTATTTCCTCTGGTCTCAATTCGGGAACCAGGATGTCTATCTTTTTAACCTCAAAAATGTACTGATGACGACCATGCCAAGTGTGTCAAAGTGTAAAATGAATGCCCCCGCCCACTGCATTTATTGGGGGAGAAGTGGGGTTGATTCAATGTTGAATTTTTGTGGGTGCTGTTTTGACAACTTCTGAATTTTTCAATGTGGAGTTTTTTTAATGAAATGTTCTCTGTGTAATTATGCTTATAAAAAAAGGTCTCATTAATAATCACATATGCCGTTATTTCTTATGTGGAAGAGACTTGCTATCCTGTATTTGGGGGACAGTGACCATGTGGAACTTCAGTGAGTAACATGACAAAAGTAAGCTTGGCCATCTCTCCATTCCTTTGTTGACATAAAAACATACAAGAATGAATAAAAAAGAAACACAGAGGGAGAATAAAAGTTGTGATAACGGGTAACTGCTAGCCCACTAGAGCAACTAGAGAAAGACTACACTAGGCGCCTGTAAAGATTTGATTTCCTGCGTTGCTTATCATAAAAGGAGCCGGAAAATGTACAGAAACATGGAAACTGGGCTGAGAAGGCCAAGAGGACCTAAAGTTCAACTGAGAAAATGGGCACTAAGCCACAGAATGGGAGAAGTTATTTGCGCAATATGCATCAGAATTTATTCTCCAAAATATATAAAGAGCTCATTCAGTTCAATGACAAAAAAGCAGATGACCCACTCAATAAATAAGCAGAAGCGCTCTGCGTCACTACTCATCAGAGACAAATAAAAACCGCAATGAGATTCCCCCTCACACCAGAGAGAATGATCTTCATAAAAAAGACTAAAAACAAATGTTGGAGACAGTGTGGAGTAAAAGGACCCTTCCTACACTGTTGGTAAGAACGTAAGTTGGTTCAGCCTCTTTGGAAAACAGTATGGAAATTCCTCAAAAAAATGGTTGACCATTCAACCCTGCAATCCCACTTCTAAGCATATACTGAGAAAACACAAAATCTCTCACCAGAAAATAAATCTGCACCCTATGCTCACAGCAGCACAGTTCACTATGGCCAAGACAGGGAAACAACCTAAATGTTCATCAACAGATGCCTGGATACAGAAGCTATGGTCTAGATACTCCATGGAAATCTCTGCAGTGTTAAAAATGATGAAAAAGTGTCCTTTGCAACAACCTGGATGGACCTGGAGGCGATTATGCTGAGCAAAATAAGCCAGAAATAAAAAGACACGTACAGGGTGGTTTCACTCACATGTGGAATATAATGAAATAAAACAGACAAACTCCAACAAAATTCACAGGATAAATCCTGTGAGAGAGGAGAAGTTCAGACTCCCTTAGAGAAACCATCTCACGCTCCACAGAACTCCAAGGAGAAAAGGGTGTCAGAGTAATTGGTGACTTCCTACCATTAAAGCATAAGAGTAGCCCAAATGCGATGATACGGCGGGAAATCAGAAGGCACGTGATTTTCCAGAGAAAGGAGGTAAGAAGCAGACTTGTCAGTCAAGGTCACCGTGGCGCACACCCCAGGGACTGCCCGATCACCACCTAGAGAGGAAGGAAATCTCTAGATACCTTAAAGCTCAGCGTAGGAGAGAAAGACAAAACCACAGGTAGTTAATTTCATCAGTTCTGTCATTTAATGACCGTGACTGCAAGATAGAAGGAAACAGTGGTCTGGAAAGGAATGGTGGTCTCTATATAACATAGTAAGAGAAAAGAGTTTGGCCTCCTGAGCTTCGGTCTATAAAACAACAACACGTCTCTGCTGAAACACTAGGTACCTCCTATATTAACTGAAATTTCACATTTTAATATAAGGACGAGAAACAAAAGCTGGGTCAGAAAAGACTCACAGGATAACACTGAGCTTATCAAACGTGTGGGACAAAACAGCATCAAAATGCAAGTGTTAGTATAACTCACATTAAAAATAATTAAAAACAAGGTGCTGCCTTACATTTCGCCTACACAGAACTACTACAAAGCAAAGAGTTTTCTCCCAGTGTTAGAATGTCCAGCCACCCCCCAGCAAGACAAATTCTGAACTCAAACGCCCCAGAAAGAAATTCTGAAAAGCAGGTCTACAGCACAGTTCTGGTGAATGTCCCAGGCCACCTAAGTCATGAGCTGCCCTGGTGAAGCGGCGGTTAGAACCATCACCTCCAAAGGACACAGGCCATGTACCCTTGGGTGTGAGTCCCAGACCCAGGGGAATTGACTAGTGTGAACAAATAATAAATAAAAATAAGGTGCTTCTTCCATCTCTTTTCCTGCCTGCCTGCCTACTACTGCCTTTATTCCTGTCTGCACCTTTCCTTTAAATAAAGAGACAAACAAATAAATTAGTTGCCAAAGAGTACAACTAGGAATAGTTAAAAGACAGGATGAATTCGCTGCAATTACATCTGAATTTAATAAAAGAAACAGAATGCTCTCTCCATTGAAATGTAACAGGGTATAGGAAAGACATATACCAGAACTCTCCGATTTAGTTTAATCTCAAGCATCACTTCATTGTGATAAAAGGTATCTCTTAACACTTACTCTTTGTGAAGTACACATTTAAAATATAAAGACAATATCATCACATAATCAAATAAATTTATGAAGATTATACATAACAATTATAGCACCCCTAGAGAACCTATCTGAAATAGAATAACAGAAGCAAGTTTATTATTGTAATATAAAATGGTACATTATTATTTTCAGATTTCAAAAGTACAAGAGATGTCCATTATGATAATTTTTGTGGTTAAATTTACAGGCATTTTAAACAACACGAAAGAGTTGTTAAATTTAAGTAGCAAAAGTATTAAGAAAAAAATAATTAAGGCCTGGAATTATAGTGACTTTCCATTTCTAGTAAGTAACATGTAAAAAACCTGAAAATGATGGTATCATTATAAGTGTGCAAGAGAAAAGCCTACAATATCATTGTTCATCTACAAAATGACCCTATCTCAAAACATCCGTAAAAGCAGGTGGGAAGAGTATTGTATATTTTTTCAACCTCAGTAATCTCATAAATCAGATGCAATTATCATCACTACTTTACAGATGAGGAAAGCAGTGATCAGAGAAGGCAGGACTCAAGCCAATAATTGAAGGAAGGAAGGAAGGGAGGCAGGAAGGGAGGGAAGGAGGGGGAGGAGGGAGGGGAGAGGGAAGGGAAAGGGTCAAGGAAAAGGGAGGGAAAAGGAAAGGAGAAAAGAAATGCTGACTCTATGGAGCAGCTAAGATTCAGCTGCAGGGTCCACATTTCTAACTACTACTCTAAGGTGTAGAGAAATACAGAGCCGAATCACAAAGTGACAACGCAGAAAATCACAGTTCAAAGAGAAAAGGTGTCAAAATTAGTGCCTGGAATCCTTACAATTCACCCTTTCCAGAGAAATTAGCCATGGCCTATTCCCCAGGCGTGAGTTCCACAGAGTATTTAGCCTGGGGAAAGGAATATAAAGGAACTGCTCCAGGCAGAATTGCCATGACTTTAGAAGAATGCTCAAAACCATAAAAGCTGATTCCAAAATCCAGATGGTTTTCAAACATCACCTCCAAAATGCTTGTTTAATCCACTCCGGCATCAACTGAGACTATGCAGCAGGGCAATTTCCTGGTTGGAAACCGCCAGAGGAACGCTTCCAGTGGACGGTACACTGAGAAAAGGCTACAGGTAGAACTAGGAAAGCTCAGGAACCAAAGTCTTTGTTCTTCTAAACTCAGGAGGAAAAAGGAGAATTCATAGCCTGAGAGTCAAAGACACACATTTTGTTCCCAGGCTGTTAAGTTTTATTGATTTTCTTTTATCATCCATTGCAAATTCTCTGCCACACGGGCCCCCACTAACATTCCTTCGTTTACATCCTAACATCTTGGAACGCACTCATGGAACTGTCAACTAAACTGTCTCCCACTCTTGTTTATCCAAATCCTACTCGACCTTCAAATGCAGTTTCTAATTCGTCCTGTCTTGAAGTCTATGACAATTCTGGAAATGATTTCTCCCTCCTGTGGACTCTGTCAATTACTAGTTGAGCTGAATCTACAGTTCACATCTGACCTTTAAGTGTGTGTCTCCTAAGACAATGATAAAAAGTAAATTTTATAATTCAAATAATTAATATAAAGTGTTTAGCACAGTCTGTGGCATATAGCAAGAGTTCAGTGTTAGCTGTTATGTTTATTTTGCATTTTATCACTTATTTTATCCTATTCTTAAACTATGCTATTTAATTTCATTATATGTACTTTGACTTTCCAACAAGGATAAAGGCGATACTACACCTAGTTTCCCCAAAACTCCTAACACTGTGATGAGCAGAGCATATATTGCTAGGAAACACTTGGTTAAAAACAAAATACTGAAATTGCTGACAAGTACCACCAGTTTAGTCTGCCACGTTCAGGCAGTAAAAGGGGTGGGACCAATCTTATAAAAAGATTTACAGTACAAATAGTTGTTATAATCTCTGTGCAGGCAAATAAACTGTTGCTGCAAGAAACAAGTAGGTGGTCTTGACCCCAAGATCTCATGTGAGCTGTAAATTCTAGGCGAAAGATTGTTTATAACCAGCCATCAACCTACAGACGTGCTTCCACATAAGTTTCAGACTTGTGTTGGCTCAGAAATTTCTGTCACATGTGGTCCACAAGAGTCCAACCCAAGGTTGGCAGACACATTCGACAATGTATGCTGTGTTTTAGAAATACCATAATTCTGTCTAAACAATGTGGTACAGAAATACCATCTGGAAGAAACTTAGAGAAATGAAAACAAAGAAAGGTAAGAGATGAAAACAGGAAAGAACCAGAAGCTACTACAAAGAGCCAGCTGAGAGCTGAGATATGTTAAATATTTGATCTGCACAAAACGAAGAACAGATGAAACAAAACCAACCCTTGGATACTTGCAGCAAAACTGAGGTGACCAACAGGGAATAGGACAGGGGTGGGAGGGAGTGGGGAGTGGTGGCGGAGCCCACAGGACAGTGGTGAAAAACTCTTGGTGATTTGCTGGAGAGCAGGGTGTGTTGACATATATATGAGGAAAGGGGAACCTTTACATGTAAGTTTATTTTAATGTGTAAAAATAAAATTAATTACTTTTTAAAAAAAGGATTTGATTTGTAGCAATGCAAGTCAGGACCTAGATGTCTGAAATGTCCCCTAAATGTGTCTTTCCAAATGCTACTTTCCCTCCAGCCCCCTCCTGCATGAAGCATTCTGGAATCTGGATTCTTGAGTGCACCAAACTCTACCACCATGGAGGTCACAGTCTGCTAGCATTTCTCTCGTCGCTTACCAATTAATTTACAATCCTTAGGTGTCCTTGATATTTCTAAAAGCACAGTTCAGCACTCAGAGAATTTCATTTGATCTCCTTATGCTTTCATCCTAGATTTCTCTTTACTTTCCACTTACTCTTTTCCAGAAGGCGAGATGAAATTAATTAATAAATTAAATTAATTTAAAAAGCACATGAATAAAATCCTCCATTCTACTAGTAATCAAACAATTTAAGTCGTCACTAGTTGTTTAGCAAAAAAAAAAAAAAGTGATTATTTTCCAAATGACAACCAATACTTCCAAAGGTGAAGGAGAACTGGTAAGCTCAAATCTACTGAGGGCAATGCGTGTTGATATAAAGATTTTGGAAAATAGATCAGAAAAAGTTATGAGAAACCCACCCATCCTCCAATAATGCCATGCCTTTTCACCTTGTAGTTCCACCTGCAGAAAATTATTCTCAAGAAGGCATCAAACTGGATGATTGCTCACAGAATGTGTTCACTGCAACTTGGCTCAAAATTGGCAAAAACAGGGATTTTAATAATCCATTTAATTGCCTTTTTGTGATAATGTAGCATCTTGTTTGTTTCCTTTCTTAGTAATTAATCATCCCTAACTTAACACCTATGTAAAATAGTTTAAATAAATCAAATCAGGATAAAGGAAAAGTGAAGCAAAAGCAGAAGTGAAGTTGATGTAGAAAATGCAGGTGAGTCCAGAGGGAATTGCTGTTGCTGAAGATGACAGGGTGCAAGCAGATATACGAATAAGTGCTAGAACCTGAGACATGCCGCCACAGAGTCTGCTCCAGACATTGAATCTCGGTCACTTCTTTCTACTTCCTCCCCATTATTCACCCTTCAGGTATTTCATAATGAGATTCTAGATGCCAGACAGAAATCCACATGTACTGCTGTGGAAGTGCCAGTGTGAAAGTTTTTCTTCAGAGTAATATTTATCAAAAGGTATGTTGTTAAAGAAGTGAGCATTCACTTATCAAAATCTACTCTCTAAAACAAGTGAGCATATTGAGAAATTATGAACTAATTTTTTTCAGAGGGTATGATAAGGTAAAGTTGCTATAAGGTAAAAAGAAGCTTGGTTTTTCCAGATAGTATTGCTAAGGATGTCTGAGATTTGCTTCAAAACAAACGGGATAAAGAGGATCCATTATATAATGAAGAAAAAACTGAAATGGGAGTGAACTTAACTCTATTACATGCAGATTTGATTAGCTATGATGTTACCTGAAATCTATGTAATGTTCTAATGCACTATCCCTTCAATAAAGTCAGTTTTAAAAATGGGGACATGAAGTGGTAGATAAAAAAGGATTGGCATTGAGTTTTCCATTATTGAAGCTGGATGATAGGTAGATAAGGATCCATTTTTACTATTCTCCCTTCTTTTGTATCTAATTGACATATTTGCATGAGAAGATGTGGAAACTTAACCAGAAATGCACAAAGATCTGTGTAAAGGGTGAGCACTGGCACTCTGGGAAATAGCCACTTTGCTTATAATTGAAATATTCGACTCTGGGAAAGTCCAATATATACATGATAGCATATCTATCTATATGTTCAAGTATTATGCAGCCATGAAGAATTTCTGATCTCAAGGACATTACTGATGTTACAAAAATGTTCATGCTACGATTTTAAGTGGGAAAAGATTTGTATACATACTAAACCCCATTTATACCACACCTTTGGGGAAGGTGATGCCTTTTTCCACAAAAAAAAATCTGAAAAGCAACATATCAAAATATTAACATTAATTATCTCTATATAATCACTGGTGGGTTTTAGTTTCTTCTTCTGCATTTTCTATTAGGACAGTGAACTACTTTTATATTCAGCAAGAATCAGTGTTATTAAAGAAACGAAAGAGCAACAAGAAATCCAGCTCTGTGGAAGAAGTAAAAGCCCCCTGGCGGTCTTCCTCTGCAGACTATCGCACACACCGCCGAGCTCCCTGACGCGGCCAGCAGCCAACCAGCACCAGGATCCCAGGCCAGGGCTCCAGGCCTCGTCACAGTCCTTATCAAACATCCTCAAGCCACATGCTTTGCATATGTGGAAAGATAAATACAGTAGAATAAATGTAAAAAGAAGGAAATGACAGCAAAACCACAAGAACCAGAAATCTGTTATATGTTATGTGCAGAGGGAAAAATGGTACCATTTTGGCCGTGTCTAATACAACAGAAAAACAAATTGAAACCCCCTGTTTAAAAAAAGACAACTTGTAAGATTTCAAAATTATCCAAAACACAGTGCAAACCATGTGAATTTTTCACGAGTTTAAAAGTTATTGGAACACAGCCTGCTGTGAGGCTCTGGCTCTAGGCTGGCAGCAGGGGTAAGAACATGAAAAGCCCGGCGCCGGGGGAACTCCTGCTAGTCGTCCTTAGAAACGCTGCTTCATCCTCTCCTTTCCTTCTGCTCTCCATTACTGTTGAAGAAAAAATTCTTGAAACAAGTAAAACTGGAAACACAACCTACTAATAGGCTACAGCAAAAGCATTTCTAAGAGATTTTTTTTTTTTTTAAATAAATCTCTATATTACGAAAAAAAAGTCAATCATGTGCCAAGGTGGCATAGGATTAAGCCCATACGTGGGGCACAGTCCACACAGTCCAAGGACGGGGTTGAAGGTCTGCGACGAGAGGAAACAACTGAATAATAAAATGCTTCTTCCTCCTCGCACTTCCTTCCTGCCTGCTGCCTGACTCACTGCCTCTTTAAAGAGAAAGAGGGGGAGAGAGAGAGAGAGAGAGACAGAGACAGAGACAGAGACAGAGAGAGAGAGAGAGAGAGAGAGA
>RJWH01011005.1:0-14079 GCA_004363575.1 Solenodon paradoxus | reverse complement strand
AGAGAGAGAGAGAGAGAGAGAGAGAGAGACAGAGAGACAGAGATATTGTAGAGATGGAAAAGGAGGCGGCAGAGACAGGCCCACACAGATAGACGCCTCTTTCATAGTCCTCCACCCAGTCCCCAGCCTTGGGGAGGTACTGGCAAACGTGCCTAGATTCTGGGTGGCTCGAGGGGCTGGGGCAGGAGCTCAGAAAGAAAGGCTCCTGTAGTAGCCCTACCTCCCCTCTCTCTGTTGGCCTCATCCTGGTGGCCATGACCTTCTCCCTGCCTGTCCGCCCACCAGCCTGCTTCACATGACACAGTAGGGTTCTCTGGGGGCAGGGGCACCTCCGGTGCCCCAGCAGGGGGCATGAGTCCTCAGGCACTTCTTGAGGTCCTTGTTGAGCAGGAAGCAGACAATCGGGTTGACAGCAGCCTGGGCAAAGCTCATCCAAACAGCGGTGGCCAGATAGCGGTGGGGCACAGCACAGGCTTTCACAAACACTCGCCAGTAGCAGGCCACAATGTAGGGTGACCAGAGGAGCAGGAAGAGCAGTGTGATCGCGTAGAACATGCGGCCCAGCTGCTTTTCACCCTTGACCTCGTCCATGCCCAGCAGCCGCCGGCTGGCTGCGTGCCCATTCTGCCGGATACCCAGCAAGGTTGGTGGCATGGGCCCACGGCCAAAGCCGGCGATCCAGTTGGCAGCAGCCTGGCCGGTTGCCCCGGGGCCATGGAATGTCCAGTTCTGGCTGATGGCTGGCACCATCTGTACCGGCTTCATCTTGCGGTGACGATACTCAAAGAGGAGCAGCTTGCCATAGACGGCATGTGTGGCGGCCATGAGCACAGCCAACATAAGCATGAAGCCCAGCGTGTCATTGGCCTTGAAGTAACGATGCTCAAAGATGCACTGGTCCTCCTCACGGATAAACTTGTAGGTGCCCACATCGAAGACTGGTGGGAAGGCCATGGCCACAGACAGGGTCCAGGCCATGCAGATGACAGCTGCACATGTCCAGAGTGTCATGCGCTTGGCGTAGAAGCGGTGGTGGGCGATGGCCATGTAACGGGTGATACTGATGCAGAACAGCATGAAGGCCGCGTGAAAGCAAAAGAGCACGGCCATAAAGGCCACGATCTTGCAGCTGAGTGCACTGAAGGTCCATGAGGAGCCGTGGCGCACAGAAGCCAGCACAAAGGGGAAGCAGACGGCTGAGCGGATGCCGTCGGCCAGGCACAGGTCCAGCAGAAAGTAGTAAGGGGCCTTGTGCAGGGCGCGCTCCTTGAGCACCAGCAGGGACAAGATGGCGTTGCCTGCCAGGCTTACACACATGATCAGTCCCAGCAGTACCAGCTTCACGTAAGCCGATGCTGATGGCGGAGGCAGTGCACCGCTCACCTCCTCGGGCTCTCCAGTGGTGTTGGCCATCCTGAGGGGGCAGGGGCTGCTCCTGGCCCTAAGGGGTCAGCCAGTTTAGTATGCTATGAGTGCTCAGGGACTCCATCAGTTGTCCTGCTGGGCTGCACCTACGAATGGGGAGGATGGGGGAGACACAGAGACAGAGGCAGAGAGATGAGGGCAGGAGAGAGTCAGAAAAACATATGCAGAGGCACAGAGATAGAGTGAGAAAGCACAAGTAGGCAGAAAATGACAACAAAGGTATAGGTGGACGGGCAAGATAGCAATGGAAGGGATAAGAAGAAATAGGAAAAGAGACAGCACCAGAGAAGACAAGAGGAGAGAGAGGGAAGAAAAGAAAGAGAAGAGGGAGGGAGGGGTGGAGGGAGGAAGCGGGGAGAGAGAGAGAGAGAGACAGAGAGCACATGAGAGAGTAGGTGGACAGGAAAGGTGAAACAGAAAAAGGCAGTGTTAGTGTGTCTACACAGCCTCCCTGCTTATCCCTGGCTGTATCAGTCCCTTCCCCTGGCCCGCTGCTGCACCTACTGATTCCTTGTTGGGTGACGGTGCTCCTTCTCTGGAAGTCCTCGGTCACCTGTTTCCTCCACTGCTGGGTCTGTGGGGCAGGAGTGCTGGTGTGGGGAACCCCCTTTGCAAAGCCATAAGGTTGTGCTCTTCAAACCCTTTTGACTACCACACATAGTAAGAAACACAGTTCACATCAGAACCTGACACAGACACCCACTGCCTGCACATACAGTGGAGCCGAGAGGCTCGCAGAACAGTACTAACCCTGTGTGTAATGCACCCATTTGTTTTTATTCTCTTGCATGTTTTTCATTACTGCTGGTAGCCCCTCATTAAATAGGTTTCTTTATTCACGATCTGGAATGTGCTTAATACATTCGCGGGACAGCAGAAAGACCAGTGGGGCTGGAATGGGACTGGCAAGGGAGAAAGTGGTAGGTGAGGTCACAGAGGTTCCTGGAAACAGATCACACAGGGCTGTGAGACATGATGAGGACTTCAGATTTTATTTTAAATGATGTGGAGAGTATGTGTGAATATAAAAAGGTAGGTTTTCTCATGCGCATTCATTCACTGAAAACCATTTATTGTGCATCTACTATATGGCAGACACTGGGGAAACAGTTGAAAGCCAGGCAAAGTTCCCTGCCCTCGTGGAGCTGACATTCCAGATAATAAAGAAGATACACAGATGAATTTCATGCATCATTAACATTTGGGGGATTCACCGATAGACTGCAGAGATGAGGGTAGTTTCAATAGGTCATACCATCTAGCCTAGGTGTGTAGTAAGCTATAGAATTTAGGTTTGTGTAATTATACTCAGTGACACAGTACGATCAAATCGCCTACTGATGCATTTATCAGAACATATCTCCTTTGTTAAGTGGTAAATGAATGTATAATAGTAGCACTGGTGATGGTAAGTTCGTAAAGATAAAAATGGAGACAGGAAGGTGGCTAGTAAGTGCTAGGGATGAGGTGGACAGGGAAGGTTTCATGGAGGAGGTGTCATGTGAGCAAAGACCCGAAGGAGGTGAGAGAGTGAGCCATGTGGAAATCGAGGGGAAGAGAAGTCCAGACAGAGAAAACAGCCAGAACAAGGGCTCCACATCCTTTTGAAGAAAAGAAAGGCAACCACTGTGGGCGGAGCAGTCTGTGTGAGGGGAAAGTGATGGGAAGTGAGGCCAGATCATGTAGGTGGGGACTGACTTTTACTCTGAATGAGATGGGAGTCACAGGAGGGTTTTGAACGGAGGTGAGACATGATATGACTTAGGATTCAGTGGGACCCTACTTGCTGCTGTGAAGAGCCTAGACTGTGGGGAACGCTAGAAGTGGGGACGACCATTTAGAAGGCTCCTGCAGTAATCTAGGTGAGAAATAAAAGCATTCTGTGCCCCTCGTCCAGCTTTATTTTTCTTCCTAGAACTTATCATTTCTCATATAGTTTAACATGTGCTTTATTGCCTGCCTTTTCCTATTAGAACAAAAACTCCTTGAGGGCAAGGATTGTACTCATGCAATCTCTTCTAGAAGGACAGTGCATAGTACACGGTAGGCCCTCAGTCAAAAGCTGTCAACTTGATTGATTGAGAGACTAAATAGGCTAGCAGGTCAGAGAGGGCCACCTGGAGGCATGGGGTAGGATGTGCTGAAAGGCGTGCACAGTAGCAGGGCCCAGGCACAGCTGGGGTGGGGTGGGGACAGGAGAGTGCCCAATGTGTGAGGCTGGTGGCAGGGAGCATGGCTGTGCCAAGTGAACAGGGCACGGCCCAGAGGGAAGGCAGCAAGGCAACTTGGGCAGAAGATGGAGATGCTCAGGACTACATGCTGAGGCTGGCATGAGTTTAAGGTTTCTGGAGGTGGGACCTGATGAGATGTCTTTCTACTCGCTCCTTTCTGTCCACCCAGGACATAAATCTCCCCTCTGCACAGTGACCCGGCTCCATCCAAACTGACCTACCACAGCCACCTGCAGCCAGACTTTTTTGATGGCACCTCAACCTCTCAGAGTTGGTGCCAGCAGCCCATGAGAAGGTGCTAGGGCAGGGACTGGAAAAAAGTGGGACTGGTGGGACCCCTTTCAGTCCCTTCAGATGTGACAGCTTCCTCAGAATTGTGGACCAGCCAGTTGGATGTGTGTAGATGTGCACACGTGTGCACGTGTACACACACACACACACCTTGGCTGTGAGGGGAGGCAGGGGGAAAGTGATAAAGACAGGGAGTGAATGTAAAACAGAGTCAGAGATAGAAACAGAAAGTGACAGAGAGGTTTGTGCAAAAGAGACAGCTGGAGATATAAGAGGGAGTCAGAGAGAGAGAGATCGAGAAAGCAAAGAGAGCCATATACACAGACAGGTAGCAATCAAGACAGACAGAAAGAGGAAGAAGAGAGCAAGAGAGTGGGAAAACGAAAACAGAAATGGAGAGCATGTCAGACGGAGGAGAAAAATAGAGACAGACAAAACAGAGAGACAGGGAGGGAGGCAGAGACAGTGACAGATAATATGCAGCAAGAAATATATAAAGAAAGTTAGGGATGGGGTGGGGAATGAGAGACAGATTGAGGGAATGGAGAGAAATAGAGGCAGAGATAGGGACAGAGAGCAACAGAAATAAAGATGGCGATGGAAGGAGATACAGAGAGACACACTAAGACGAACCAAGAAGGTGTGTATTTAGTCCAGAGTCTCAGTGAAACAAACACTAAAACAACACAAAACAAAATTAAAAAAAAAAAAAAACAAGCAATGCACAAACAAAACCCTGGTGTCACCTAGAAAGGGGGAGCAATTCTATAAGTAAGAAGAAGGGTCTTCTGAACACAGACTGGCAGGCACAACCTGGGCCCATCTGAGGTTAACGACGTATGTAACACATACACACTCAGTGGTGCCCAGAACTCCTTAAGCACATACAGACACCTACACACTCACATGCCGACAACATAGCCTACTGCTATGGAGACCTGCCAGAGCAACAGCTCTCGTATAGGGACATGGGTGCGCGCGCGCACACACACGTATATCGGGTACACTGGGCCTTCACACAGGTACAGCATATCCTTCCTAAACACCAGTCTCCCCCCGCAAACAAAGGTACTACTGCCCCCTAGGGGAAATTTTGGGAATTTGTAGGAGCATTTTTTTGGTTGCCCCAAACTTGGGGCGTAGGGAGTCCTAACATTCAAGGGTGGAAGAGCAGGATTCTGACTATGCAGTGCTATGAAGGGTAGCCCTCCACAGGCAACATACATGTCACATCTCCTAGGGCTTATATTTGTAATGAACTGAACCTAGAATCTAACTGTATTTCACAGATACATACGTTCGCCCCCCTGGCCATTTTAATATACTCTCAATTATCCAGGAATGTGGCTGTCAAATAAGACCAGAGGGGACTGTATTTTGTTTTGTGGAGCGTTTTCCTTGAGTTGTTCACTATTTGGAAAATCTCACCCATAGTATTTTGTTATTCTCCTGACTTTATGGAAGGGGTGGATTCTCATTCCCCATTCTCCTAAACACGCGTATACTACTTATAGGGTGCTATAAGCCTGGAGTGCCCTGTTGGCTCAGGGACCGGGGTCTGCAACTCAGGGTGGGGGAGAAACAACCAAAATGAACAGCTGAAATTTTTTGTAAATGCTTCTTCCTCCTCTCTTCCCTGCCTAATTGCCTGCCTACCTGCCTTCATTCCTGTCGGCTTTCTTTCTCTAAAAACAAACCTAAATTTAAAAAGTTATGAGTTACTGACTCTCCCTGGGGAGTGCTACATCCAAAATTTACAACTGACACATAAATTAGGTTCTCTTGTATTATAGCTAATACAATATATTGTATAAAATACTATTTTCATTTGAAATCATATGTGCAGAGAGATTATATTAAGTAAGAGCTTCGTGTCCAGATAATAAAGGAGTATTGCAAAATATCTATCACATTAAAGAGGGCACTACACTGGACAATGGGGAAGAACATTTGGTGATTTGGTGGAGGGCATGGTGTGTTGAAACATATCTAAGAAATAGGGAATCTATACATAGGAAATTATTTTAATGTGTAGAATAATTACTACAATAAAAAATAATATATTAAAAAAAGAGGGCTCTAGCTGTTCCTGCACACAGACACACATATACACTCACATACGTACTATAACATACTCTAACAAATAAGAGACTGATCAACCAAACCCTCTCACATAGATCAGGCACATACCGAAACAGGCATGTATATCCCAGCATATGTACACACAGGTACTCATACATGTTCAATGACCCATAAACCCACAATTATAACTCCCCTAACACACACACACACACAACTGAACCCTCAGTTCCTGACAGATACATACACACATGCAAACCTACTCACTGTTACTCACACATAGATTCATATATACCCTTTGACCCAATATACCAAGATACAGGATTATTCAAATTTCCTATTCAGATAAAACCTCCCAACACAAGCACGCATGCAGTGCCATACCTGTATCATTACCTTTACAAACACTATTCACACATTAACACTCAGATTCAAAATCACTTATGTATGCCAGCTTGCTCACATGCACTCGGGTCCTGCTGCATGTGTACACACATTCACACAAACACAAATACACACAGAATCCTCCTCAGATATATATTTATATACTCAGATATATATGCATGGAGAAAACAGACAAAAAGTTTTCAATTGCTCACATATACATCCATATACATGCTCTAACATAATCTAACAAATGAACACTGACCTACCAAACCCTCTTACGTAAATTAGGCACACTCACCATAACAGATATGCATATTCTGGCATATGTACATACAGGTACTCGTTCACATGCACACTTATGCACAGATGTATACCAACTTCAACGCACACACTGACCTTTTAGAACTATGCAAGCACAATGAAATGCAAAGAGAAAAAACACCCGCATGTACAGACACTCACACACAGTCATGTGTACAAACACAAACTACCTCACACCACAAGGATACACTTACTCGACATACGCATCCTGCAATGAGTATACACCCAGGGACAGCCCTGCTCATGTGCTCAGACTAGCTGACTTCTGCAGGCACAGATGGAACATGAGCAGAGTTGTCTGGCTGGTGGGAGTCAGAGCAAGAAAGGGCTGCAGGGGACCATGTGAAAAGGGAGATTGTAAATGCTTGCAGCACTTCAGGTTGAAACACCCCCAGAGAGCCTGATTTTTATTCTGATTGCCACTCATTCACAATCAGTGAGCTTTTTTTGGTTTGGTTTATAGGCATACAATGTTTGTTTTTCTTTGAATTTGACCTCATTCATATTTTTCCACAACATTTTTCTACAAAAATAGAAGTGTTGTGTGATTGTTGCTATTACTGGTAAATATTATTAGGTGTTCCTAAAGATTGTTGCTTCTTTACAAGACTTTTCCTTCTAGAAAGATTCAAACACACAATAGTAGAGGGTCTTGTTTCACCTACAATGTTCCCCACTTTCAGAGTACTTGGAATCATGGCCATAACACTATTTCATCCATAAGTATTCCAGGATGTGTTTCTAAAAGGTAAGGACTCTTTAAAACAGAACAATATCATTTTTATTATTTCTGTGCCTTTCTTGCTACTAGATTTTAATATGTTAAACAATAGCCACATCTCATTCTTGGTGGGATTCCATAACTAATTTCATAATCCATTATTACCTTTTGTTTTTAGGTAAAATATTATCAGTAAATAACTGAAGTCTGACTATAGTTGAATCGAATTGACTCATTAAAAGGAAGCTTTGACTGTGTGGATTTTTCCCATAGTGCTGCCTTCTTAAGAATGCAGAAGACCTAAAATTTGTTTTTGAAAAATATCAATTTTCAGAAGTCACAAAGGTCTGCTGACCCTTTTAATACCTTTTCAAGTAGATTTAAATTTTAAGTTATTTCTTTTCCCATCAAAGTGGATGAGACTCATAAGATACATCCTGTAGCCTACCCATCCCCAAATCCAGAATGTCCCTCATTTAAGAAAATTTAATGAGGATTGTCTCTAATTTGGATTCAATTGCTCAATTAGCTTTCTTCAGCCTAAATGCCCATTTTGCAGGGAAAACTTATCAAAAGAAACTTCATTTCCTAGTAGACTGTGTTGGTCAGGATTTGGATTTTTAAAAGCATCTCTTGGATGAGATGGGTTAGAACATTCTTAGATGGAACCCAACCAGGTAGCAGTGATTTGCTTGCATGATTAACAAGGAAAGTTACTATGTCCCTGTCAGTGCAATCTCACATGTTAGTAGTCTGCAGAGAGATTGTCTGACACTAGACTTGGGACCAACCAGGTAAAAGGAATAAGAAAAGAGCCACTTTCATTGGTTGCTATTAGAAGACACACTGACAACAGACCAACAGTCATTGAGACAACGCTAACTCAGAAGACTTCTGAATCAAAAGGGCTACCATTTTATATGCTTATATTATATAGTGATGTGTCTCTGGATGTTGATGAACTGTGCTCGGTCCAGAGTACTAGGCAGAAAGCCTGACGAGACTTGCAAGAAGCACCAAAAGAAACTGAGATTGAAATATTCAAAGGGATAAATGACCATTCTGAAATATTGTGAAAGCCTGAATACGTCTATGAACTGATGCGATGGTAGGAAGTTTACATCTGGGATTTGTCTGAGATTCATTCACTGAGATACTCTCACCTATAGAAGTTTGGTGAAGGTCTAATTTCCACAGTAAATGCTGCCAAGGCACTAAAGCCACAGCGTTACCTACCCACGGTTCTGCTTTCTGTGAAGCACAGGGATCACTACAAACTTCTCTATGGTTTTCAACCTAAGTGTGTAAGGATTTTGATGCTTACTGACTTCAACAATTGGCTCTGCACACATGCAAAATGTATGAAAGTATATGACAAGTCTTATGGCTTTGACTCAAGAATGGTTCCCTGGGTGATGTTCAGTTGGTGTTATTAGTCGAACACTTATTGTCAAAGGCTTATTAGGATGAGTAGAGCGATGTCCGTGTCTAATACTCAGGGGAAAAGCTTCATCATTATTTTAAAATTCAAATTGAAATTTTTCTGTTGGATTCAAAATTCATGAACATTTGTTTCAAGAAATTTCAATATCACATTTGATTGAAAGAGAAGAAAGAGGGTGTGCCTTGGTGGAGCAGTGGTTAAGTCAATCGCCTCCAAAGGAGCAAGTTACATACTCCCAGGTTCGAGTTCCCTGGGTTTGAATCCCGGGCCCAGCGGGAAACAGGCAGTGTAAACAACTAAAGAAAAATAAATAAAGATGCTTCCTCCTTTTCTCTCCCCCTGCTTACCTACCTACTCGCCTTCATTCCTGCTGCAAATTTTCCTTAAGAAAAAGAAAGAAAGAAAAGAAAGAAAGAGGTCTGCCCCAGTAGCTTAGCAGGGAAGTTCGCTGGGTGTAGTCCCTGTATATCTCAAGGACCTGTATGAGCTACCTGGGGCAAGGTCGGGGAACAACCAAGTTGAACAATAAAACGAAAAATCAGTGCTTCTTTCTCTTCTCTCTTCCTGCCTGCATACCTGTTCATCTTCATTCCTACCTGTTCCTCTTCTTTAAAAGAAAAAAGGAAGAGACATTAGATTTAAAGAAGGATCCCACTTCTAAAGTATAGAATTCAAAGATGACAAATTATCCAAGTTCTGATTATTGACGGCATAGGAGTGTTAATTAAAATAATCCCCCTGACCATTTGCCACCAGCTACTTATGCAAGCACATCCCTGGTGATGGGGACTACCAAGAGACAAAAGAGATTATGTAGGTATTTGAGGACAAAACTGGGTCTGTGCCTGGCCATACAATAACAAGTTATAAAAGGGTGATGAAAAGGGGAGGCACGAACATAGACTTTGTTGTCATTTGTTTGTCCTCTCACTCACCCAGCCAGCCACCCCTTTACATGGACCTTAGCCATCTCAGCCACCTGAGCACATGGTTGCACCAGTTGGATTTCTGAAGAAAGCTTGGTTTGGTGTAAAAGAACTAGCCTTTCTCAACATTAGAAACCACACATGGTGCCTCAGAGAAACCAAAATGGTACTTGATGACTCTGAAGCTCACATTTGGAGGTGAGCTTTGCTGACCCGCAGAACCACTCAGCTACATTTCATACATTCCCATGAACTGCGGAGGACATCAGGTCAAACTGGGCCCAACAAACTACCCATGGGCTGGATCTTATCTTCAACAACATGCCTTCCAAGATCAAGAAGCGGCAGGCCATAATGGGCATTTATATCCATGTCAAAACAACCAATGGCTATTTCGTTCATTTGTTTTGTCGGGCTTTTACCACGAAACACAAAAACTGGATGTTTTAGAAGATTTACTCATGATCTACTAAATCATGATGAAAATGACTATAAGTGAATCAAATGACCATAAAATAAATCAAAGTAGTCATGACCAAAGGCTCAGAAGTGGGCATGAAGGCTGATCCCTACCAGGGTGAATAAAAAGTTATGTTTCCAGAAGTAAGCTCAGTTTGGTATGAAAATCCTCTGAAAAGATTTCATTTGAAAGTTGTGTACACGTTCAGTATTCGATAGCTCCTCCCAAACTCTGCCTTTTTATTTTCTTGCCATAATTTGTATAATATTGAGAAATGTTAAGGAATTTCTTTTCACCAAACCCCAGTATCCCTAAATTCTCTTCTGTTTACTAGTGTGCCAAAGAAATATTTCACTTTCTCTGTGGGCTGGGTTGTGAATGCCCTAACATATCTACACATCGTCACATTACATAGACACACTAGCACACAGAGACAGATGTGTGTGTGTACATGGGTACATGGGTACATGGAGATTCAAATTTACACTTATAGTCAGGCGTATATGAGTTGATAAATGCATCCAGGTGCTCACACACACACACACACACACACACAAAGATAACTGCCCTTGTATGGAAATACAGGCACAGGCAGGGATGCATTAACCATTCACAAGGGCACATGCAGACACACATACCTACAAACCAAAGTGTATGGACTGACACACTTTCAGACACTATCATGAACGCACAGACGTAAGAACTGACATTCAGACACAGAGCAAGTCCTGCCCACATCCTACAGATTCAGGCCCTCCCTGACCCCAGACTCTTACAGTAAAAGATTAACACTCACGATCTTATACAAATCCACTCTCACAAATCTGCCGTGGCACACATACACACACACAGTGTACACACTGTGTACACACAGAGTACAAACATGCTTGTGTTTAATGTGCTCAGGCTCACTGTTATACACACACAGGCAGGCATGAGAGCGACGCAGACTCATGCATATACACCCACATAGGCACCGGTGTTTACATACACAGAGAGACACAAACCCTCAGATGCACACACCCATTCACACCTACACATACATTCACACAAGATAGGTACACACATCCTAGTACTGGCCATATAGTAACAAACCCTTTATACATACATTCCCTCATGTGATCACATATACATCTAGATAGCAATCTTCTTACACTTACAAACACTCTGCCAGAAGTTCACACACACACACATACACACATAATGATCACGACAAACCTGTTTAAATATTCAGATAAAAATACACAGGCATGCACACACATACAGATAGAGACATGCTCAGATTTTCAGACACACCAGCAACACAGGTAACAGCCACAGACATAACGCTATCACAGACACAGTTACATCCACTCATGTGCCCGGATATATGTGGGCACTGGGAAATGGACGCAGAGTCGAATTCCCTTTATCGACCTGTTAGACACTATTCCTTTCTCATTCACGTGCTTCTTTTTAAGGAAAGGTGCAAGCAGGAATGAAGGAGAGCAGAGGCAGACAGGCAGGAAAAACGAGGAGGAAGAAGGACCTCATTTACTTTCACTTGTTTATATTGGTGGTTGTCCCCAGATCTGGGATGCAAACCTGGGTCTGGGTCTTGAGATGTATGTGGACTGCTCCCAACCACTACTCCATCAGGGCCTGCCTCACTCATGGTTTTATATATACTGGGAGACATCCAAGTACAAATCCACTTTTATGTATAAAACTACTCACGTACACAGATGATCTGCTCATTCTCTCGTGCATACACATAAGTAGAGATAACGTGGCAAATATGCACATAGAAACTACCCCATTCACACACATGGACACATATTATTCTGTGCACACTGGCACGTGTAATCATTAAAGTACTAGGTAACACCTCCTATGGCACAGGGGCTCATTATGTGCCAGGTACTGTTCTAAGCACTTTCAAACATTAACTCCTTCAGTCCTCACCTGATGAGATGATAATATTATTACTCCTATTTACAAATAAGAAACTGGGGTTTGGTTGAGGTTAGGTGACTTGCCCAAAGTCATTCAGCTACTAAATGACAGAACTAAGATTCAATCAAGAGCCTGGTTCCGGAGACCTTGTAGATGCAACTTACTCACATGTAGAAACACACTCACCTCATAAACACATACAGAAACACACTACTTTGTCACAAGCACACATAGGCATAAGCCATGTACTGACCACTCAGGTATAGTCATGCACTCGTAGGCACATGTACAAACATGAACATATTCACATCAGATGCTCCAGCAGATGTGTACGTGCCCTCGTAAAAATACACATATTCATACACATGCTCGTCATCACGCACCCCACCTAGATTCATTCAGACAATTACATACACAAAACACCCAGATACACCACCTACACCCCATCCAGATAAATCTACATACAGGTACACTCATGTTCTCAGATACATTCTCCACCGAAGTACTCACTCTTTTATACACTATCCAGATAATACCACATGCACACCCTCACCCAGATACACTCTCACTCACACATGCCACAGACCACCACACGGATATAGCTCTTTCACACACCACCCAGACACACTCTAGTTCTAGTTCTTTCTCACATGCCATCCAGAGAGACGTTCCACATCCTACTTAGAAATACCTACTCTCACAGGCCCAAACCCAGATACACACACATCCTCTTTCTCACACACACCATTCAGATACACCCACTTTTACGCATGTACCCAAAATTGATACAGCCACTCTCACATACATCCTATTGAAACATACCCACATTTCAGTATACACACATTTCAAATACACCCTACACTCACAGGGAGTTCACCCAAATACAGCCAAACTTATGCAAATTCCCAACTCAGCAACCCACTCTCTCACATATAACATTCAGACAAACTCAAATTCAAAACACCTCCAACCCAGAGCCAGGCACACCTACGATCTCTCTTTCACACAGCATCAACATACACAATGACATACACACCATTTAAAGACATTCCACTTACACACACTCCACCCAAGAACTCACAAATTCCCAACCCGAATATATCCACATGCATAGATACTCACTTTCACATACTCCAGAGCCACAAATCTTAACCATACATACTCACAATTTCTCATGTTCTCTGTCTCCCTCACACACCTGCAAACAGCCCCAGCCAGATGCATCGCACCATATGAATTATTAAGAATCACTCATCCGCACACACATCATCTAGATATACTCTACTTCCATCCAGAAGCATATTCACACATATGTCCCACCCACATATATCCAATTCTCACACAAGCCATCCACGTGCTCACAGACACTCTACTGCCCAATGTTCTTACCCCTTCCATATCACCCTGATGCACCCACACTCCAAACACAATCAGATATGCCCCCAAAGTCTTTCACATACCTCATCGATTTATATCCACACTCATACATATACCCAAGTATATACACACAAAGCTCTCACAACACACCATCCAAATGGATCATACTACACACTGCCACCAAAACACAGCCATGCTCATACCCACCCATCATCCAGATGTACTTACAGTCAAACATGCTCCACACACTCTTTCACACACAGTTCAGATATACCCCCACACTCTTTCTCACACACCTTCTAGGTACATTCATACCTCACATACACACAACATCTAGGTATACCCATTCATACCTACAATATAGTCACACCCCCAAACCCAGTTAAACTCAAACTCTTATATCTCATCTAGGTACAACCACCATATACATCCATGCTCTCACACTTCCACCACACTCTATGACACACTTACACATATGCACA
>RJWH01011004.1:12500-14082 GCA_004363575.1 Solenodon paradoxus | reverse complement strand
CCCCCCCAGCCCCTGTGTTGGGTTTCATGTGAAACCGTTACCCCATTTCCTTCAATACTACACCCACCATTTTAGAACAAGAGAAAAAAGCCCATGCTAAATGGCAGAAAGCAGTGAGTAAATGTGGCCAGTAATTAGTCTTTCTCCCTGCTCTGGTCTCGGGAGTCGCCCCCCGCCCCCACCCCAGTATAGCACGTTCCACAGTGTTGAACAATTCCAACAGGCCATTCACTGGGCACAAGGCTGAGGCCTGAAGTCATCCCACTCCAGTCCATGGCAGGACCCCCCAACGCCCAGCACCAAAGATCCCAGCTTTGTGGAGATGGGGAAGAAATGCAATTCCTGCACGCAAGTCACGAAAGATCCCCTAATGGATTCAAGTTTCACCGGAAATCATTCGTGTTAGTACAGCAGTAAAGCAAATGTGCTCTCCCTGGGACTAGCACCGAACACGTGTATCCACGAAGGGACGTGTATCCACAGCTCATTCGCACTGTCCTGCCCACGGGCTGACTCCTCAGGGGTCCTTAGCAACTGCCCCCCACATCCTGTCCCTAACTCCTGTGAAAAGAACAACAAAAAATTAGCCTAGCTATGAGCTAGTCACACAATATTTCACCACCAGACGACAAAAAGAACTGCCAATGTAAAGCTTGGTTACTGCTGATGAGGCTCTTCGACCTTCGAATCATGGAAGTTAGTTATTTCTGATACATCGACAACTAGACCTGCGGCAGCAGACTGTACTTGTAAATCTTTGTTTACAAGTCGACTGGTCAAATACAATGTTCAAACTCTTTGAAGATGGAACACTTTCCCAGCTAAGGAAACCACGTCTCCTTCAGATTATTTCATTTCTGTGTCTGTCAGCAAAGCAAAAGCCTCTTTTCAGCTTTACTCTTTAGAAGACTCTTTTTGGACTTAAACACACTGAAGTAGAAACCACAAGGCAAAGACATTTTAACATCGCCTACTGGTTATTTTATTTTAATTGAGGCAGGCTTAGGCACACAGGCAGCAGCCGTCACTGTTCTGAATGTCTGTTTCATTTATTTCTGTGCAAAGGTATCAAACAACAGTCAGTTATAATTGATTCTGTCAGGTGTTATACAGTCAGTCATAATTGTCTCTGTGTAGAGGTGTGTCAATTTACTATATCTGAATTAAATATTCTGTCAATTATGAAATCAGGTAATAATTTCAGTCAGCTTTTTAATTGCATGGCTTCCCACCATACAGTTCTCAGCTTTGCCTCCCTTTGTAACCCGTAGCCCCCCTCCCTCACCGTGAAGAGGAACTTTGCTTTTCCACAAGGGGTGGAAGGCAGGAAGCTTTGGGAATTTTGAAAGAAAACCTCTCTGCGATTTAAAACCACCCAATCTAGAGAGAGAAGCAGGAGTCTCTGGGCTGAGTGGGCTTTCTCCTGAATATCAACCAACAATAGTCTGAGAGATGTCAACTGATGACATCCATGCTTCAAAGACAAACACATTCAGGATCCCAAGTCAAAGGACAAGTATATACGCATTTCTCAGAGTAAGAAAAAAAAAAATCTTCCATTGAACTCCTATTTAGAAAAACC
>RJWH01011004.1:0-7500 GCA_004363575.1 Solenodon paradoxus | reverse complement strand
ATCCACTAAAAATGAAATGGAATTTAAATTCTCCCTATAGAATTTAGCAAAAAATTGGAAGGCGGAACTCAAAACTATTGAAGGGTTTCTCTTAAAAGAGATGGTTGTACCCCTTTAGGCTTCCTCCTTTCGAGGGTGGCCAAGCACTGATCACACTGGCTAACACCTAGATGGGAGTGTTTACTAGACACAATAAACAAATACTGGCGTGCCCCGGGGTAGTAGTGGTCGTGTCAGTCACCTCCGAAGGAACACGGGCCACACACCCCTGGGTTCGAGTCCTGGGTCCGGGGTGGGGAGAGACAACCAGTGTGAACAACTAAATAAAAATTAAGTAAAGATGCTTCTTCCTCCTGTCTCTTCCTGCCTGTCTGCTCACCTTCATTCCTGTCTGCACCTTTCCTTAAAAAAAATTAGATATCTTACATTTCACCCGTTTAACAATTATAGGGCAAGGGCTGGCAAACTGTGGCCTGAAGGCTAAATTCAGGCTGCCATTTGTTTTTGTCAATAAGATTTTATTAGAGCAGTCTTGCCCATTTGTTTCTGCGTTGTCTACGGCTACAATGGCAAAGCCGAGGAACTTAAAAATGGAGACTGTCTGGTTCTCAAAGCTGAAAATATTTACTATCTGACCCTCTACAGAAAAAGTTTGCCAACCCCTAATATAGAAAGGGTTGAAAAAAGCTTCACATCCTATGATTTCATCCCAACAATAACTCCAGGAATTAAACAGAGGAGACCCTGTACTCACTGGAAAGTGAAGAAGGAGGTGTTTTGGCAGAACGACACATCTATAGTTCATGCTCTGTCCTCTGAACACTTTGCAGAGGGACACTGCCCAGCCCACATGATTTACCTTCAAAAACGCACAGCTTCACGGCACTCACAGAAGACTCCATATTCGGCGCAGGCAACCGAAAGTCTTTAGAATTTTAGCCAGTGTTAAAGCGGGATGCGGAATGAACATGCTCGGTTGTTTTCACTGGGAGAAATGGTGATGCTTGGGTAGGTAAGGCAACATGTTCCACTTTCTATGAATTTAAATGTGCTCTAATAAACATCTGAATCCTTATTTCAGTTTGTTCTTTAGCTCTACTTAGATGAAGGTCAAATGAAATTGGAGAAGATGGAGTTGAGCACATTAAGGAATGTCCTCTTCCACATTCCAGAGTCCTAGCAAATAAATGCACAACCCTTCTGGTAAAACTTAAGATCTTTCTATCTGCTACTTTTTAAAAAAGGCTTGTATCAAGGCATCTTTCTGAGAAAATCTGCTAGTAGCAAGAGACTCCCACCACCCTCCATTTCTTTATGTTTAATATGCACATTTTTACCTGCCAAGAAAGAATCCGCACACGCCTCTACATTTTCATTATCATAATCCTCAATGTATACTTTTTAGTGCTTAGTCCACAGATAATTACAAAATGAGTCTTAATGATTTGCAAATTGTTGCTATCCATTTAAAGAGATGTCACATTTACAACTGGATGATTAAAAGGGAAAGCGGTGTGTGTCTTGCAATGCACAGTTCTTGATTAAGTTACTGAATTCTCTGAAGCCTCTGACCTTCTTAAGCAGCCTCGAAGCCCTCACTTCCGTCATTTCCCAGCCAGAAGCCACGAGCCTGGGGAAAGCAGGGGGTAGCGGATCTCAGCGGATGACAGAATGCCTGGACCACAAGCCCACAGAAGAGGCAAATGGCGCTGAGGGAGGTCAGGCTGCTATCACAAATGCACCCTACCGCGTGGGGCAGTTGCCTTCCTGTCTTATGAGAGGTCATTGGCACCAGAGAGCGCATAGTGGCTCCGTCTAGGCGACCCTAGGGAACGAGCTGCTGGCAAATGCTGACTGCCATCGTTATCATCAGAGCCTTTTCTTGCATACTTTGGTCAAAACTAAAATGCTCTTAAACTAGAAAGTGAAGGAAAAAAAACAAACTGAAGCATGCTTGAATAAAAGCCCAGAAAACCAGGATGGCACCTGGGAAAGAACTCGGGACCAACAAAGACTGAGAACTTGTAGACGCGCAAATCCTGACTGGTGGGGTATGACTCTATCTCCACCTTCATCACCAGAGGCTCACATCCATCGCTGACAGATAACCTGGGCTTGGCCTTCCCGTCTGCCAACAAATATTTATTGAGCACCCAACTGAGGCGTCAAGCACAATGGGGGAGAGGGTGGGGGTGAAGAAGAAATCAAAAACTAAATGAGTAGGACAGCTATGTTTCAGGCATGTTTCTAGTAGCAGAAAAGAAAAGACAAAGACATACACTAAGATTTCATGAACGCACAGGAGTACAACTTGTTCAACAAATATCTCATTTCCTACACTGTACCAATACTATTAGAAGCCCTGGGGATACAGGACTGAAGAAGACGGACAAGAAGAGCTGCCTTCATAAGGCTTAGAGTCTGACGGTATTACAGACATGCTTAACACAGAGAAAAGCCCATTAGAGACAGTACGCAGATAAATATACACTCTTTAGAAGCAAGGCAGCTCAGAAATCTGAGTTGCTTTTATTATTACTGCAATACATCCAAGAGATCACAACTCAATTATTTTGAGCACAGATTATAGGTTATGTATGTAATTTTTAAAGTCTAAATAAATTTGGAGGAAACAGAGCAGGCTTGAAGTATAGTGTCACGGCCACCCTCAAAATAGCCCATCTATTGGCCTTGAATTTAAAAAGATGGCTCGCTCCAAAATACATCCAATACAACACATCCAGCTGCCATCTGTCCTGTAGTCATAGCGGGAGTCCCTTTCATTCACGAGCAAAGCCAGTGGAGGGGGGAGGGACTTGAGATGGAGAGAGGATAAATTCCATTTGTGCGATTAAAAAAAAGTAGAACAGTGAACCCAGTGGTTGAAAAGTGAAGATAAAAGAAGAAAACAGTAATCTTGCTATAGAAACCAGAGAATTATGTTCTTGGCCCCCTCCCCCACTTTTTTTTTTTTTTTTTTTTGCTTTCACATTGTAGCAACTCCGGCATCCTGAACAACTTACTCTCCTGCTATTTCCAGCACTTTAAAGAAACTTTTCAACATTTCTGTGTGACACATTTTTTCAACAGGGAGGTGAAGACAATAAGTAAACAGGTAGTGAAGGGCTAGCTACTGAGAGAGCTGGTCAGTCACAGTAATAATAAAGGGGGGGGAAAACGCGCCAGAAGAGAACATCCACCCTATGCATGGCAGCCAGAGATGGCACATGACCTCTGACAAACAGTTTTCAGAGTAATTTTAATGCTACTCTGGATTTAACTTGACTAACTGGTAGCAATTGAGCACATCTTTTTTTTCTCTCTCTTTTTTTTGTGGCAGCAGTTATCTAAAATGCTACAATAACAGCATCAAAAGTAGAATGGTGGAAGATTGGTTTTCCATTGTGCTTCTGAACTGGCATAATGCCCACTTTAAAAGCAATTCGCTGCTCATCACTGAAATCTGGCAGACACGACACTAAATGCCTTGAGGGAAAAAAAAAGGACTTGAGAAGGGGAAACCCACTCCAACCACCCTTCAAAGGAGGGAGAAAAGAGCACCAAAGATGATGAATCTAGATAAGAAGAGAAAATTGCCAAATAAAAAGTTTAGGGCTGTACGCAGACCCCCAACAGGCTGTGCTTAATTTGCTGGGAGAAGATTTTGTCTACAGGTCTGCATTAGTAACAGCAGAACAAAACAAAAGCCAAATATATATTTATGTCTGTCTATTGTTCCAATGAAGCAAAAACCTAGCGAGTTCCATCAATCACTTGTCAAACATGTCTTCCCCGTTTTATTTACCACCAAATATAATGAGTAAATATGTGATAATAAAATTCTTCTTTTTGCATGGACATATGCAATTTTTCCTCCTGCTAAATACAGGTAATGATTTGGGAAGCTTTCAAAATGTCTTTTTTACTGTCAATAAAACTAATTCTATTCCCATTTTCATGTGGGGAAAAAAAAGGCTTTACAAATGAAAATTCAAATTAAAATTCTGATTATAGTGTAGCGTGACAACACCTGTATTTATAATTTTGCTGTCAGCTAGCTTGTAGTGTTTAACAATAGCTCAAAGTAAAAAAGTAATTGGAATTTCTCTGTAACATGCCAGATGATGGCATTGGGAGCCGTGCTACGCTACAGCAAATTTGGTTTGATGGCAAAATAACCTCAGTGAAATTCCTGCAAATCAAAGGTTATCGGGGATGAAGCAGGGCAAGGTCTCTCAGGTAGGGGACACCGTTCCTGACTGAATCTGGAGAATCTGAGAGCTTGTGTCTGAGGAGTAAAGACTGTGACCCTGACATAGGACTCCTAGCCAGTCATATCCTCTGCAGTCTCGCCAACAAACCACATGGGTCCAAGTGAGTTCTAGAGTGATTCCAGAAAAACGAAGACCAGGTAAATAAACAATGAAAGCCTGTCGTTTCTAAAACAGACCAGTGATGTCACTTAGCTGTGCACGTGGCAGAAGTGGGTGGGCTGGGGTACCCTTCAGGGTATAGGAAGCATACTTGGGACAGAAGAGTGCCAAGGTGGGGCAGGGCAAGACCTTGTAAACGACAAGGCACAGAGGCTTCCCATTTCGCAAAGGCTGCACTGCCAGGAGCGCCAGAGGGGTTTATTGTGTTCATTCATTTTCAATAACCACAGATAAATAATACAGGTACCCACACTGATGCCGAAGATTTGCTATTTATCAGAAGATTAAGAGAAACTTACACATCCCACTTACATTTTACTAAAGCAATATGGAGAAAAAAATTATTTCGAGCAGCGTTCTGCTGTCAACTCGAATCTTTCAAAACTCATAAACACATGCTAATCTCCACACACAACTTGCCTTACTCTAGTCTACAAGTGAAAAGCCCATCTTTTTCATTATCCTAAAGAAGAAAAAAAAAGAAGCCACATACAAAAGAAAAACAGAATGACAGTGATGTTTTAGTTTACACTAGATATGGCAACACACACAAACTGTCAAAACTATGGAATGAAAAAAGCTGTTATCAAGCAACTGTCAAGAGAGTCCTCTGAGATTTGGAAATCTTGTGTTTATTGTAACTACTGCACATTACACAAAGGAAGAAACATCCCTCTCCTTGCTCTTGCTGCTAAATATCATGCAAGAGAACACAGACTTCTCCCTTAGTATTTAGATTAATTTTTTTCCCGGGTGTAATTCTGTGCTTGACAGAGCTGCTCCCCTCCTCCTCATTTTTCTCCAATATGACCAAAGTTCAGAGAGAAACTAGAGGCTACATCAAACATTATTTCATTTCGAAAACCATCACCGCTTCATTTCATGTTGTTAACTGGTTGTCTATCTATAAGAGTGGAATCTGTTAACATCAAAATGCATAATCTTCACCTGAGTGATTTTTCTGACTTAGAGAAGCGCCCACAAAGAGAAGCGTCCAGTTGAAAAGGCACAGACACTTACCATAAAATCATTTTAATTCAGGACTCTCTCTCTCTCTCTCTCTCTTTTCATCTCCCTATTAATGGAGACTCCAAGAAACCCAAATCCCCGGAGGAAAATTACCATCTCATCAGGGGGAGGGCTGAGAAAATACAGGGTCCAGATCCCTTCCACAGTGCACCGACATTAGTGATGCACAGGTCACCTGCCATCCCAAACTCAAGAGGCAAAATGTCCCTTGTAATCTAACCCGAGTCAGCACATTTGATCATACTTGTGTCTGATGCACACCAACACACTATAATGTGGCCTTTCCACCTAAACACAGGCAGCGTCACATCATTCTCGGCCTGGCTTTACATTCCCGCTCTGACGTCCATGTGGCCACATTCAGTCAAACAGAGAGTAAGGCCTCGTCACCACGAGCAGCAGCGACCCAGGGTTCACGAAATGAAAGCCTCTAGGCGCTTCTATTTTGATTTTCGATATTTCCTCTGGGTGCAGAATACTTGTCTCCTGACATTCCTCAGGATGGAGACAAACTGGACAGCAGACCCTTTATCATGAGCATCACTGCCTGGATTCAAACACACCGAGGGTCGAATAAAGTCATCAGCTATATTACTGTAAAAACACCAAGAGTTAGCAATGCCCAGGCGGACAACAGTCTTATTTTTATTTATTTTTTCAGTGGCCTGGCCTTGGGTCCCAAACCCGTGTCCTTGGCCTTTACATGGTCTGCACCTTTCAGCCATCTTTGGCTCCTGAGTCACAAGGGTGCACCAGCGGTCAGATCCCACTGAATTTACTTGTGTGCATTCTGTATGTCCCTCTTCCGCCGGGGAGGCTCATGAGAAGCCTGGAGCATCACGGATGGATGTGTCGGCCACATCACTGTTACAGAAAAGAAGCCAACGTGACTTCAGTGACTCTTGACTCTAAATATGTTATGACTATCCAATGCTTAGAACATACTTATTTTAGGTTTCAGTGACCTGGTGTGACTCAGCCAGCAACAGGGTAGGTCAAATCTTAACCTGAGGTAAAAATGGTTTGAACGGTGATGTCAGTTTTATAAAAACGAAGATGACTACGGAGTAAAAAAAAGAAAAGAATCTGAATTTCTCTGAAACTCTTATGCAATTTTTTTATGATTTTAAAAGTATCCCTCAATTACTAATAAAGAGGAAGAAAAGAATAATGGCATGTTTTATCACTTGCATTCTCTAATACTCTTTTAGGGTAAGTGGCCAATTTATATTCTTTATATTCAATGAAAATCAAGTTTTATGCAATTATCCTAATACCAACTAGTTCTCTACTAATGAAATTTTATTTGCGGTAAACAGCTATTTTAGACATCCAGGCAAGTTTTATTTTTTTAAAGGAAAGATGCAGGCAGGAACGAAGGCAAGCAGAGACAGGCAGGAAGAGGGAGAAGCAAGAAGCACTTTACTCATTTTATTTAGTTGTTCATCTTGGTCGTTCCTGCCGGCTCTGGGACATGAACCAGAGACCCTGGGATATGAGTGCGCCCGACCACCACTCTACCAGAGAGTACCTCGAGCAAGTTCTATGTGGAAGGAAAGCCTGGTGAAATTACGACAATGGATTCATTCAGAAGTTGAGAGATATCTGTAACGAAGTTGGGGACATCGCTTTTAGTTACTCACACAGTGTAACAAAGGACTTGCATTATGCACATGACAGTTAAGCTAAAAAGTGCTCTAGGGTCAGGCTGGGAGCACATCCTGATTCTGCCATTTATTTGCTGTGTTATCTTGAACAGGTTTCTTAACCTCTTGTACTCTCCTCATTTGTAATGCAGGGACAATGCAGCTACTTCAAAGGGGTGTTGTGAGAATAAGCCAAAATGTGGGGCATGCTCAGAATAGTGTCTGACCCTTAGGTGTGCAAAAATGTCAATTGATATCATTACTATTTATGTACTTACTATTATCTTTTCTGTTAAAGAGGAAGGAATGAAGGCAAGCAGAGGGAGGGGGAGAGGGGAGAGAGGGGAGAGAGGGGAGAGAGACAGAGACAGAGAGGAAAAAGAAGCATTCGT
>RJWH01011003.1:0-14090 GCA_004363575.1 Solenodon paradoxus | reverse complement strand
ACATACACCACATGCGCGCGCACACCCAGCAAAGCACATGCATGCACACATACACACATACACATGCACACACATGCGCACACACCCAGCACATGCACACATGTACCCAGCACACGCACCCAGCACACACCCACGCCACACCACACACATGGCAGGAGGGATGCACTACAGCCGTCAGGCCTGACCTCACACAGAGCACAACACACGTCCTGCTCCCTGCGGTGGCAAAGGCAGGACAGCCCCGTGGGGGGACTCGCAGGGCGGCACACGCTGGGCGCTCTGGGGTGGGCTGGGTTTCCACCAGATCCAGACTCCTCCTGTGCACCCTGGCAACCTGCAGCACAGCCACCACGACGCCCCAGCCACCATGGGCCTGAGCCACCCTCAGCGTCCTGCCCAGCGCCTGCAGCTCGGGGCAGGAAAGAAGGACGAAGCCACTGCAGTGCCCACACCCATGTCCCTGCTGCTGCTGGAGGCGACACTTCCTCACTCTTCCAGGACCAGCAGACAGCGCCGCCAGACAGCAGGGCCCTGGGGACTGAGCGGACAGGCCCGGACATCCCGGGAGGGAGCTGCTTGCTTGCTTGTGGGGGGGCCAGCCACCTGCTCCCCACCCTCTTGGAGCAGGGGCAGGGAGGCCAGCCTGAGGCACGGGGCCGCCACACAGACTCGCTCACCATGGCGGCTGGCGTGCAAGTTGCTGAGGTCCGCCTGGAACTGAGGCCCCACCATGATCTCCTGCAAAGACAGGGACAGGCTGGCAGGGACAGGTCTGGCAGGGGCTGCACAGAGGTGGGGTGGGATGGCCCATGAGGAACCCGCAGGCGCGCAGTCCAGGCCTGGGGACGGGAGGCAGGGGTGTGGGGCCAGTCGCCCTCCACCCACCAGCCCAGCATCTGCAGGAGCGCCCAGAGGCAGGGCTGCCGGGGCAGAGCCACGCACCTTCTTACATTTGTTGGCAGGAAGAGGGTCCTCCTCTGCATCAGACGAGACCGCAGCCTCAGCCAGGAAACGCGCTGTGGGCAAAGGGGAACAGATGAGGTACACTGAGGCCCCAGCTGGTCCGTCACTCCCATGAGGGGACCCCAGGGTTCCTGTGGCCTAGGCCTCCACCCCCGCCCCCACGCCCCCTGACCCTGGCCCAGAGCCTGGACGCACAGGAGGCGGAGCTGGGGCGGCTGAGGGCTTGCAGCCCTGATGCCAACACGGGCCTGCAGGTCAGCTGGGCTCCAAGCAGCGGGCTAGGGCGAGGGCAGAGCCCGGGTCCCTGACGCCTGACGCCTGACGCCTGGGGAGAAAGGGGCACCTACATGTGCTCTGGCCGGGAAATAGTGCAGAGGCCTCGCGTGAGGTCACCGAGGGGGTGAGGTCATCAGCCGAGGACTGCGCCTCCTCCTCGTCCTCCCCGGAGAGCAAGTCCTTCGCGATTTGCTCCTGTCGACAGGAGGAGGAGGTGGTGGCGGCACAGCCCCTCCAAGGAAGACCAGAGATGAGAGGACGCAGGCGAAGCAACAGGCATGGGGGATGGGGCGCCCCACCCGCCCAGGCTGAGGATAGTCACAGCCACCCCTGCTGCCCAGTGCGTTTTCACCGCCAGCGACACTGCCGTGGTCCCCGGGTCCTGGCAGCCGGTCGAGGAGACAAAGGCATACGGGGCTGCTGGGCCTGGCCTCCTTCCAGCCCGTGAGACCTGTGCCCGCTCGGGTCCTGCCACTGGACTCAGGCTAAAGGACAGGCCCCAGCAGGCCGCTCACCTTGTCCAGGGTCATGTCCGGGAGGCGTGTGGCAGCCTCGCTGGCCTCACTCTCTGGGTCCGAAACAGGGTCTGGGGCCTCATAGCCATAGAAGGCCAGCAGCTCGTCCAGGGGCATGTCGCCGGTCTGGGTGGGGGCACAGGCTGTCAGGAGGTGCTCTGGGGCCCTGCCTGTGGCCCCGGACCCCACCTCAGGGCCCCACATCACAGGCCCCAACTGAGTTCTACAGGGACCAGGAGAGGCTGGGTGAGCTCGGAGGCCAGAGGGCAATCCTGCCCAGTCCACCACCACGAAGGCGACACCTCCGAAAATGCCTGCGGTGCTGCCAGGACCCAGGCCACACACCTGCTGACACCCGCGAGAAGGCAACCAGGACTCAAATAAGCCCTGCACGCCGAGGACCAAGCCTCCAGAGGGAGCAGAGCCACCCAGCACCACTGGCCCCTGGGCTGCCCAGGCAGAGGCCCCACCTGCCACCGGACACAGAACCTCTCCCTTCCAGGGCTGCTTCCAGTCTCTCAACCAGACCCAGTGTCACTGGCCACCCGGACCTTGTGGTCCCCATGCATCCCTCCTATTCCAGGACCTAACTTCCCTGCCCTCCTTCAGGGCCCAGAAGACAAGCACTATCCCTGGGCAACCACTCAGCCCCCGAAAAGACATGGCCACCCACCAATCAATCCCCACCTAATTCCCCCTGCGGGGCCTAGGACAGAGCTGAGAGCACTGGAGAGGGTAAAACTCAGCTGATTTCGGGACCTTGGCTGACACCCTGGTCTAGTCCAGCCCCTCTGAGAGGGTGCTGGGCCTCAGGCTTCCTTCTTGGGACGTTCTGAGAAGCTCTGAATCCTGACTCTGAACTTGATGACGTGCTTGTTCTTTCCGAAGATGCAGGCCCGAACTGGCACCCAGCTAAGCCAACGCCCCGCACTGATGACTCTGAAGAGAAGATCCCAATGCTAAGTGACATCTGAGGGGTCTGCTGGCTGTGCTGCACTGCGTCCGTGTGCCCAGGCCCACGCAAAGTCCCAAGACCAACTGGCCACAGGAGACGGGGGTCAGGGAAACGGGTCAGGTGCGAGGAGGCGGACAGCCCCTCTGCCGGAACTGGACTGCAAGGGGCTGCGAGGGCCCCGTCTGCAGGAGTCTTGCAGAGCAGCACCGGCTGGGCCCGCTGAGGCCTGGGGCGCCACCGCCCGCCGGGGGGTCAAGCGCACCTCAGGGAGAGCTGCGAACCTGGGCTGCAAACCTGCGCTCCGGGCAGCCCACAGGGGAAATGCTAATAGAAACGTGGGCGCCCCCCGGTGGAGCAGGGGCTGGGCACAAGCGGCACATGTCCAGGAACAAGGTTCCCATCCTGGAACCAGCAGGAACGATCAAGTGAAAAACAGGAAGCTTCCTTGCTCTCTTCCTTCCCACCTGCCTCCTGCCTGCACTGTTACTTTAAAAATAAAAAAAATTAACAAGCAAATACTCCTCCTTTGCCACGAACTGCACTGGTCAAAGCCGCCTTAAAGACAGGCCTGGCTTAGAGACGACTCCATCTCCTCCCTCGTGTCTCGCTCTGGAAAGTGGTCTCTGTACAGAGGTCGTGACGGAGCACGCGCACGAGGGTTCTGGACATGCCACCGGGCCACAGAGCTACCTGCGGGACAAGGTCCTTCTCTGGTTCCTCCTGGGCCTTCTCGGGGCCCCTCGGGGCCCCTCCATGCTCCCCGCGGACGCCGTAGTTCTGCGACAGGATCTCCGCGAGACTGAACTGGGGGTCTGCAGAGCCCATGGACACCACTGTGGGGGAGACGGGGCCTGCTGAGCGCCACTAGCCGGGGTGCCCGGGCCAATGCTGCACCCAGGGAGCTGGGAGGGACAAAGTAGTGAGCAAGTCCAGCGGGAAGTCCTGTGCCGTGCATGTCGTGCATGCATGCCAGATGCAGCTCTACCCCGTGGGGGCTCCGGCAGGACAAACACGGAGGAGCAGGCCAGGCTGAGGGCACAGGATCCGGATGGAAGTGCTCGCCTGACCACAGGGCAGAGGGAGTGGCCGCCTAGCCTGGCCCCTAGAGCTCTCCACACGGCAGGCCCAGCAGGCACCGGCTCCCTCCCCAGTAGGCCAGGTGCCAACCGGGCAGGCAGACACCACCAGATTCGGGTTTTCCCAGAACCCGAGAGCTGGCTGTCTCTCCAAGACTGGCCTCTGGTGAGTCAGACTTTGAAAGGCACAGACGAGTGGAGAAGGGAAACCCCAGGGCTTCACCAGCTGAGGCGCAGAGAAGAGGGTCTGGCCTGCAAGGAGGGGTGCCCTGCACCCTTGGGTGGGGGGCATGGGGGGACCTGGGCACCGCTGGGCTGAGCAGGACTCACTGCTGCCCAGTCCTGCGGGCAGGCGGGTGGGCAAGGAGGAGGTACCTGCGGCAGTCTGCAAGCCGGGCTCCCCTGGGCTCAGGTTGTGTGTGAGGCAGGAGGCCCCACGAGGGCTCTGCCTCTCCACCGAGGAGGCCTGCGGAAGGACAGCAGGTTACTCACCAACCCAGCAGCGCCCAGTCCGCGACCTCAGCGCTGCGAGCTGCCCCAAGGGCGGGGGCAGCCCAGGAGCAGGGCAACACCTTGCCCACAAGTCCAAACGTTTCCAAGGGCCCACAGAGGTGCGGGGACAGAGGTCTGCACAGCAGCTCCGGACCCTCGGGTCCTCTACCCCAGAGGAGACAGCAGCGGGAGGCTGGCCAGGACACAGACCCTGGTGGTGGCCACGCACCCTGACAGCCCTGCTGAGCACGAGCAGGCGAGCAGCCCCTTGGGAGGTCAGGGCTTCAAAGGCCGACATCTGCTCAGGACGACCTAGTGACCCTTTCAAAACTAAAGTCACCAACGACCCAGCAGTTCTGCACTGGGAATGTGCCTGTGAGAATGAAAAACACATCCACGCAAACCCACGCACACACCCACAGCGGCATGATTCAGGATCTCAAAAAAGTGGACACAGCCTATGTGCACAGGAATGAGGCACACCGTCTGTCCCCAGAGCGTCCCCACACACAGAGCAGCGACGCCCCGACACTCGTCCCCACGCAAAGGGACCCCGGCCCCACGAGGGGAGGTGGACGGACAAGTGCAGGACTGGAGATCCCAGATGGAGAGCAGCCTGGGAGTCACTGGGGTCCGGCAGAGCAAGGTGACGCGGGGGTGACATCAACAATGGACTGCTGATGCGCACAGCCCTGCAGACATGCTGCAAGCCACAGAGCGGAGGCCTCGCACAGAAACAGGGTCACTGCATACCGCACAGCAGCCGGAGGCCAGCAGGGCAGGGCAGGGAAGGCTTGGCCCTGCCGCTCGCCCTCTGACAGGGAGCAGACAGAGAGCACAGCCCAGAGGAGCAGAGAGCAGCTGGGAAGGGCAAAAGATCCAACAGGGAGGCAGGCAGCAGCTCCCAGAGCGAAGGCCTGCCCCATGGGCCTCAGAACTGACTGGGGGCACAGATCTCTCCTGTCCACTGTCGACTCCCACCTCCGCACGCTCAGAGTCCTGGTGTCTCCGCCACAGAAGGCCCTCATCCAACCTGGGTGTAAGGGAGAGCCGGGCAGCTGCCCGGGAGTCCTGGGGATGGGAAGGCAGGCAGAGCGGCTGCAGACAGTTTCAGCGCTATCCACAGAGGAGGGCGGAGAGCAGCCACCCCTCCTCAGAGCACTGGGCATCCCTGGCCGGGGAGATGCAGAAACCCCACTCCGGGAGCCTGACTGCCACTCGCCCCTCAGAACTCAACCCAGAAGCTGCGGGGGCGGAGGCAAGCTCCAAGAGGCTGCAGACAGAAAGCCCACCCGCTCCTCCTCCGCGTCAGTGATGGTTCAAAAGTGACGCCCCGCCCACTGTGACTGATGGTCCTGTGACCTTGGTGGAAGGGATTCCAGCGATTCCTAGGTTAGCCAAAAACACGACTTGGTTTCCACCAGGCGATGGTGGGGCAGTCACTCCTAGAACCCATTCTGTTAACGTGAGGAAGCATGAGCCACACAAGAGGCCACATGGAGACACAGTCAGGAGCCACAAGAGGCGCCATGTGGAGACAGTCAGGAGCCACACAAGAGGCCATGTGGAGACAGTCAGGAGCCACATGAGAGGCCACGTGGAGACAACAGTCAGGAGCCACATTAGGCGCCATGTGGAGACAGTCAGGAGCCACACAAGAGGCCATGTGGAGACAGTCAGGAGCCACATGAGAGGCCACATGCAGACAACAGTCAGGAGCCACACACGAGGCCACATGGATACAGGAGCCACACAAGAGGCCACGTGGAGACACAGCCAGGAGCCACAAGAGGCGCCATGTGGAGACAGTCAGGAGCCACACAAGAGGCCATGTGGAGACAGTCAGGAGCCACATGAGAGGCCACGTGGAGACAACAGTCAGGAGCCACATTAGGCGCCATGTGGAGACACAGTCAGGAGCCACACAAGAGGCCACATGGATACAGGAGCCACACGAGAGGGCACATGGAGACAGTAAGGAGCCACACGAGAGGCCATGTGAAGACACCAATCATGAGTCAGTTTCAACATCCACACGAGAGTCCACGTGGAGACACATCTAGGAGCCACACGAGAGGCCACGAAGAGACACAGTCAGGAGCCACATGAGATCACATGAAGACACCAGTCAGGAGTCTGTTTCAACATCCACAAGAAGTCACGTGGAGACGTCCAGCCAGGAGCCACATGAGAGGTCACGTGGAGACACCAAGAGCCACATGAGAGGCTGCATGAAGACATCCAGTCAGGAGTCGGTTTCGACATCCACACGAGGTCACATGGAAATGTCCAACCAAGAGGCCACCTGAAGATGTCCCAGCAGCCAGTCACATGTGAACAAAGACACTTTCCAGTGGTGTGTGCTTCCACTGCAGCCACCAATGCGAACTGTGAGGGACAGGCGTGGCACTGCCTAGCAGCGCCTATTCCACCCTCAGAGGCAGAAGAGACAGAAAGACAACTGCTGTTGCGTGAAACAGCTGGTGCTTCAGGGACAGGTAACCAGAACACCCCCACAGGTGTTTAGACACAGATCCTGCCTGTCCCCACCCACACGATCACCAGTCTGGTTGCGGACACAGACGAGAGGACGTCGTCAAAACCGAGGGAGAGATGGTCAGGGGCCTGCACAAGTGGGGTGGTCATCAAGCAGCGGCCTGCAGGACAGAAGTCACTGTGGCCACCCAGTCCCTCCAGGGGCAGATGAGCCAGGTCAGGGGCTGGAGAGAGGGCAGGGCCAAGGTAGGACATGCATGTCAACCCCAGGTGAGCGAAAATCTAAACTCGAGAGAAGACGCGTGCTCAGGGCTTCCAAAGGTGAACTGGTATTGAAGGGAACAGTACGATGCACGTCCTCTCTCCTGCGGCCAGTGGCTGTCTGGGGAACCACAAAAGAGAGGCAGCTGACACTGGTCAAACTCTTACTGTTTGATGACAAGTGGCCATAAAGCCACTGAAAGGAGTGCAGCAGTGATCTCGCAAGACCCAGGTCTCCACACAGGCCTCTAGGGCAAGATCCCATGGGCCCCGTGGCTTTTGGGTTTTCCTATTTCAGAGACAAGGAAACCAAGGGTCTGAATGCTCGCGTCCTGCCAAGGTCACACAGAACAAGAGCCGGATCAGTCACCTGGGGACAGAGGTTGGCTGAGGCATATGCAGACGTCTGTGTCCTTAGAACAGGCATCTGCCCTCTGCCAGACCCTGGGGTACAGCATAAAGCCAGAGACACAGGCGCCCTTACACTAGGCATGCTGAGGAGTCTGCCCGTCCCTCTGTAAAACACAGCCCAAGTCCCAACACTGTCCAAGCCTGGTGCCAGGAGCCAGTATGTGGCGGGCCATCCCATACGGCGACCAGGCTTCTGCCCCCCCCAAACCCCCAGAAACCAACCACACCACTCAGGCCTCAGTTTCCCTAAACCGTGCTCTCAGGAAGGAGAAGTCACTAGAGAAGCCTGGATCCAGCGAGCCAGCACAAGGCAGGAACCGGGTGGCAGCGTCAGTCTTGCCAGCAGATGCCCACTTCCCAGAGGCCAACGGGGAGCACAGGGTCAGGCCTGCCTCACAACGCCCCCCGGGGAAGTAGCGCAGCTGCGGGTATCAGCGCTGTGCGCCTCCCACCAGGCCCCTGGCTGGGCCTGCGGCCGCACTGCCTACCGAACCGCGCGTTGGCCGAGTCGCCCGGCCCCGCGGAGGCGGGCAATCCACGCCGCCTTGGCCCGCGCGGGGGACGCGACCTGGCCGCGCTGTCGGGGGCGGGCACCCACCAGTGCCCGAGGCTGCGGTCCGCGGCGGACCCGCGCCGGACGGCAGGTCAGGGGCTGGGCCGGCGCGGGGCGTCCAGGGGTCCGCCGGGGGACCCCGACGGGGAGGCGGGGAGGCCGGAAGCTGGCCGAGCCCGGGGTCGGCGTCGGGGCCGGCGGTGCGCACGGCGCGGGGCCGGGGGCCGGGGGCCGGGGGCCGGGAACCGAGGTCCAAACTGGGGTCCGGGCGGGGGCGCGGGGCGCAGGGCCGGAGCCCGCAGGGTAATGGTCGCTGGCTGGGGGTGGGGGCTGACCTAGGGGTCAGGGGTCGGGCGGGGCAGGGCCGCCCCCCCCCCAGGCCGCCCCTCCCACGCGCGCCCGCCCGCGCCTGCGCACTGAGGCCCGCGAGGTGGCGGCCGAGGAGGGGCCGGGCAGCCGCCGGCGAACCCCCGTCCTCGGGTAGCACGCGCCGCCCCGGCCCGGCCTCGCAGCCGCGGGGGTCCCGACGCCCGGGGCCCGACGCAGCCGAGCCGGCGGGGGCGCGGCGCGGGGCGGGGGCCGGCTTCGGGCCTCTCACTCACCTCCGCCATGGCCGTATGTGCGCGGAGGCGGCGCGCCGGGCCCCGGATGCGGCGCCACGCGCTCATTGGCTGTGGCGCTGGTGGGCGGGGCCGCGCGGCCGGCTGGCCGGGCGCGTAGTAGGTGCGCGCAAGCGCAAGCGCGTGGGTGAAGCCGGAGGGCGGGCGCACAGTCGGTGCGCTGAAGGGCGGGCAGTGGTTGGCCAGGCGGAGCTTTGCTGGTGGCACGTAGTAGGGGGGCTGGCTGCCCTCAATGCTGGGTGGGCGATGCCACGCGGCGGGCACGTAGTAGGACGTGGGTGGAGGCGCCCTTCTGGTGATTGACATCTTTTCCACTCTACTGGGTACCCGTTCATAGGCCCCTGTTACAGACCGAGAAACTGAGGTCTGAGCGACGCTTCCTGAGCGCAGCTGCAAAGCCGGGATAGAGGTCTGAGAGCGTGTCTCCTCCAAAGAGCAGTTGGGGAGCTTGCAGGAACGCTCGCCTGCCAGCAGCCCGGCACTGACGGCGGGAGACCCTCCTCTGGAGACCTTATTCCAGCGCTTGCCGGAACCTGAGCGGGGTGAAGAGCTCGGATGCCGCAATCCTCGCAGGGACTGTTTCCCATGGACAGCAGGGTGGCTCAGGGCCAGCTATGCTGGGCGTGAGTGGGTCGGAGGGAAGCCGAGCTACAGCACACACTTCAGAGGCCGGTGAGGTGGATTGGAAATAAAGGGCTGAACAAAGTCAGGTTGGACGTACACAACAGCATTATTATTTCCTCCTCGTCCTCCTGCCGTCCAGCCTGCCCTCCCGCCTGCAGGCCAGAGACTCAGAGCCAGCCACACACACGTTCGGATGCGCTTGGGTGTTTACTGGGAACTGGCCCCACAGACCGGCTGCTCAGACTTTCTTGGTGATGCTCTTGGGGACGGCGAGCTCCTGCAGGCGCGGGGAGGCCTGTGCCACCAGGGAGGCGGGGGAGATGCGGTAGGGGTCGTAGCCATCATTCAGATCCCTGCGCACCTTGGGCCTGGCCAAGGAGAGGGTCCGAGGCGTGGCCACCGCTTTCTTGGTGGCTTTGTGCACCTCCCAGCGCGGGTCCCGGTCAGGGACACACTTGTCCGACTGGGCCTTGGGCACTGGAGAGGCAGAGGAAATAGCATCAGACAAAGCTGCTCCTCAGCCCCACGGGGAGCAGCTGCCAAATCCGGTGGCCTGTCCAGCAATGGGTAATGGCCACTGGTGTCCACCCACAGAGCGTCCCCCGCATGCACAGGAGGAACCCTGACACTTGTTACCACGACGCTCAGGCAGAGAAGCCAGACACAGGCCCTCCAGGGTGTGATTCTGTGGACGGGACAGGTGTGGAGCAGGAGACCCCCAGATAGAGGTTGGCCTCAGGGCTGTCTGGAGGTGGTGGCGCTGCGGTGACTGCTCCCTGGGGTGATGGAAGGTTCTCACAGTGACTGGTAATGGGCACACACGTCCGTGAACTACACACACTATTGCAAAGGAAAACCTTTCAAGAGGCCGAGGTGCCAGACAGGACGCCTCAGAGGAGGAATGCACCCCGGTAGTGGGTGGTGGAGAGGGACCTGGGTGCCCCTGAGCCCAATCTCTGATGCCGGGCTACCTGTGGGTCGGCAGACTCTCCCTCCTCTGCCCACCCAGCTCGGCTCCCCTAGCGTGGCTGGCCAGCCTGAACACACTCCTACATTCAACTGAAGCCAATTGGCTATTTAAACACTCTGACAGGTGGGCTGTGAGTCGCTGACGCCACCACAGGGGACCAACACCCCCAGGGCAGGAGCAGAGTCCACCAGACCCCACCTCCCACCTCTGATGGCCACTGTGACCACAGCCTCAGCTGCCCTTCTCTGGCGCTTTGGGACCTTCAGCTTTGAGGGGCAGCACTGGGCCCTACAAAACCTATCGTGCTCAGAGCCTCCAGGCAAAGGGACACTGTTCTTAGATGGGACCTGGGGTCCCTTCCACCTGGGACACAAGTCCACAGGCCACAGGCAAGTCCACTGTGTGTCACCAAGCAGACCCTGCCCAAAAGGAAAGGAGCCGAGCCCCTGATCCCAGGGGACTGTGCCCAAACCCTAGACTTTGACCTCAGAATTCAGGATGAGCCCCTGATCCCAGGGGACTGTGCTCAAACCCTAGACTTTGACCTCAGAATTCAGGACCAGCCCCCAGACAGCTGGGGGCTTCTGAGTCTGCAGCTCACAACTCAGCTTGGTCCCCGCACACCAGCCGTGGTCTCAGCACTTGGCACACTGGCCATTGGAGAAACAGGACTCATGCCTGAAATGGGCCGTGAGCAGGTGTGAGTGAAGGTGGCCACCTCACCAGGGGTCACTGTGTCCATGCTCCCACCTGCCTGTCCACTTCCCAGCAAAGAGCTGGGGGAACAGCCCCCACACTCAAAGCCCCTGCGGCAAAGTTCAGCAGGAGGGAAGACCATGGAAGGAGGACCAGACGTCTTAGCCCACGCCCACGGGAAAGGGCACAGGAGCCAAGCTCCTGGGACCCCTTACTGGCCAAGTGGAGGAGGCGGTTGTGATCAGACACGTGTGGCTTGGCCTTTGGCACGGGGTCCCACTCTTCCAGAAGGGTGGCTGGCGCCCTGGGCTTTGCCAAGTGGAGGGTCCTTGGAGAGGGGACAGCCAGCTGGGCTGCCCTGGACACCTTGGAGACCTGGAGGAGGCGGGAAAGGGCCCAACAGATGTGACTCCTGGGGACAGTGACCCCGAGAGCAGCACCAAGACCAATGAGTGGGAAGGAGTTAGGCTGTAAGGTGCACCTCTATATAAAGAGTTCTGCTAAATCAACAACCCCAAGCCTGGTGATCTGGGAAGTCACTTAGGAGTGCCCCAAAAGAGTGAATGAGCCTCCCCGGTGACTAGGGAAATGCACATTAAAACAAAGAATCACTCCATGCCCACAAATTTGGCAGAAATGAGCAGGTGCCATTCAGCAGCCCAGACAGGAACGTGGATTCAGAGAGCAGGTGGATGGGGCCCTTTAGAGAGCAGGTGTCCACCTCCAGAGATGCACACGGCACACTTGGTGACACCGCAGCAGACACTGGTAGGGTCAGCACAGACTCCTGTTACCGCTAGTCTCCGGGCTAAAGGGCGGAGCCTCTGGGGACCCTTGGTACTAGCACCCCTACCCGGGATGTCCCCCATACCCACTTGGGACATGTTTATGCTCCAAATGTTGTTCCGAACTTTGGGGGTGGCCAGCTCCCTCAAGCGATTAGAGGCTTGGTACTCCAAGGTGGACCGAGGGATGGGCCAGATCGGCATCGCCCTGGGGGACACCCACACATGAGATGGATTGGGTCATCAGTGCATCCACGTGTCTGCTTGTGCGTCCCTGTGTGCGTTTGTGCATTTGCACGCACCTGTGTGCGTTTCTGTGGTGTCTGCGTCCGCATGTGCATCCGTGCATGCATCTTTGTGTGTCTGCGTGCATTGGCCTGTCCATGTGCGCGCCAGTGCGCCTTTGTATGTCTTCGTGTATATACGTGTGTGTCTGCATGTGCGTCTGCATGTGCGTCTGCGTGTCTGCGTGTCTGCATGTGCGTCTGTGCGTCTGCCTCTGCATCTGCACATCTGCATGTGCGTCTACGTCTGCGCATCTGCATATGTGTCTTTGCGTCTGCCTGTGCGTCTTCGTGTCTGTCTGTGCGTCAGCACATCTGTTCACATCAGTGCATGTGTTTATGTCTGCAGGTGGCTCTGTGCATCTTTACGCACCAGCCGGTCAGGGCAGCTCACAGCTCACACAGCTCAGCCAGGACCATGGGGCAGGTGCCGATGCAGGCTGGCTCACCTGTTGTTGTTGTAATATTCCGAGTAGAAATGCTTCGGCCTCGACAGCTGCTCCACTCGGCAGGATACGGCTGCGAACGGGAAACACTCACCTAGCCCTGAGGGTCAGGAGACGGCTGGTGGAATAGGGGGGCCTGACACCCAGTGGGGATCAGGCAGGCCTGGATGACACCCTCACAGGCCTGGATGCGGCCTCAGGCCGAGCCACATCCCTCTGGGCAGGAGCACGGGACCCCTGTGGGGCTAACCAGGAGACCTAATGTGATCTCTCCCAGTGGCGAGCCCTGACCTCCTGCACAGGGACCCACCTTCTGAGAATTGGGGACATTGCGAGGGAGGGTGACGGCGCCTCCACGTGGCCACTGTGGCATCTCCAAGGGTGATGGGGAAGGGGCGAGTCCAGAAAGGGGGCCAAGAGGACAGGACAGGGTTCAGGGAGAGGAGGACTGGACGTCCCCAGGAAAGAACCTGCCACCACCACCTGGAGGCAGGGCACAAGTCATGGGGTGTCCAGGCTGTGAGTCTGGGACAAGGGTCACTGCAGGCCACAATGAGCCAGCATTCCCTCACACAGAAGGGGAAAGAGGGACACAACCTACCTGGCACTGTGACACTGAGGGTGGTGTCCTCCAGAAACCGCTCCGTCCAGTACACGGATGGCCTGGAATACAAAGGCCAGTTCAGCGGATCGGAGTCCAAATAGATTCCTGTACCAGTGGGACACAGGCGGAGGACCCAGCCCAGACCGGGACGCAGCCACAGACACCTGTGTGACAACTCAGATCCCAGGCACACGGACACACTTGTGTCGGGACACATGGGGCTGGGAACGGGAGGTGTGACTGTCCCTGGAGAGCGCAGTGTTGCGTGCGGGCCTCAGAGGTGGGCCACCTCGCGCTGGCGGGCTGTGAGGGACAAGCAGGGGTGTATGAGGGGCCCCTGAAGGAGCCCCCACGGCAGGGACCGAGCCTCCGGCGGTCGGCAGTGTCCAGGTCCCGCGGAAGGACACTCACCAGTAGATGCAGAAGCTCAGTCTCTGCAGGTTCGGGGAGATCCAGGCGAAGCCCCCCCAGCAGCAGGACAGCCTGCAGGACAGGGCCCAGGCCTTGGCTCCGCCCAGCCAGCACCCAGCCCTCCCGGGGCCACCCCGCCTCACCCCGCACCCACCTTTATGCTGGGGACACGGCCCACGCCCTCACCTGTCTCTCAGGACCTGCCAGTTGGTCTTGGGCTTGGCCAGCTCACGCAGCCGCCTCTGGCGCTGCTTCCTGCCTCTGACCGTGGAGGAGCTGGTCTTCCGGGTGATGGAGAGCCGGCTGGGGAGAAGGGCGCTGCTACCCCAGCGGGCCAGACCCCAGGTTCTGCTCCAGGCCGGCCCTGGGATCCGCCCTCTGAGGAGGGTCTGGGCTCCTCGGAGACCTGGGGAAGCCGGGTTCACCCCAGGTGGAGGTGTGGACTCCCAGGTGACACTTCCTCAACTGTTTTCTCGAGGGCTGGCTGTTATGTGTATGTTTGTGAATTAAAGCCCAGTGTGGGAGGTGACCCAGAACAGGGGAGAGTAGGAGAGAACAGCTCTCTATTTGTTACAGGAGCCCAGGGTGTGGAGGGGAAGGAGGGAGGGATTGAGGAGCAGGGGGGGAGGAAGAGGAGAGGAAGGGGCAGAGA
>RJWH01011002.1:0-14097 GCA_004363575.1 Solenodon paradoxus | reverse complement strand
TGTGTGTGTGTGGTTGTGTGTGTGTGTGGTTGTGTGTGTGGTTGTGTGTGTGTGGTTGTGTGTGTGTGTGTAAGCCAGAAAGGGGCCTCCCGGCTGTGCTGAAGGTCTGCACACAGTGCTACCTGAGGAGGCCGATGCTTGACCTCTGTCCCTGTGGCTGAAGTTCCGCCACGGCCACCCCACAGCCCGACTGACTCTCCAACTGGACGGTGCTCGTCCGTCTGGGTGGACGTCAGTCCTGGGACCCGTGCTAGACCTGAGGCCAGCTGCTCCCCTGGCACCTCTGCCACTGTGCACCACCATCCCTGCCCCTGCTGCCACCCCGCCCGCCACACGGCAGCCTGGCAGCCCCGACCCCAGGCCTCGTCTCACGAAATCTTCCCAACACTCCCGGGGAAAGTGCTTCCCTATTTTTCCAGAAAAGGGAACAGGCTCAGAAAGGAGTCGCTTGCTGCCCAGGCCCCACAACCAGTAAGTAGCGGAGGCGGCACTGGAGGCCAGGCCGTGTGGCTCCCAGGGCTGCACGGTCAGACCCAGCGAGGCGGCCTCGGGCTCAGCCTGGGGGGAGGCAGGTCCGGACGGCCAGCTGCTGGCGCTGGGCCCCTCCCCGCAAGTTCACCCTCCGGAAGAGCAGACACATCAAACCCACTCAGCCGCTGGCTGGGACACATGTCAGCAAAGCGACAGGTGGGGGACACCTACGAAGGGAGTGACCTCAGTGGCAGTGGGGTCGCAAGGGCTCCAGGCTGCTCCTGGGTGACACCCACTGGGCCTGGCTCCACAGGAGGTGACATGCCCAGCTGACGACAGGGTGCAGTCGCTAATTCCAGGCCCAGTTTGCGGTGCTCGGTGCTCCGGACCGGCCCGCAGGGTGGGGCGCTCTTAAAAGGACAAGTTTGGAGAGGTCGAGCACCTGGCCTGCCCGCCACCTCTAAGGAGACGGCGCCAGGGTTTCGTTGTCCTGCCCGGTGTCCAGCGCTCAGGGAGCCCGGCTGGCCGGCCTCTCCCCATGACGCGCACGTCTGGGTGGGGAGTTCCGCGGTCAGACGAGGGGGCCACGCCTCGTTCAGACCCGCGTGGCTCTGGCAGCGGAGGTGTCTCGGGATCTGAGCCCCCGTCTCTCTGATCCCAGAGCGGCAGCTTGGGCCTCTGGGCCTCACTGGCTCCCACCCCCGTCAGAGCTCCCACCCCCAGGTCGAGGCCTTCTCCCCGCTGTTCTGTGTTAGGTGCTCGTTGCTTTCTGAGCCGCTCTGGCGCCCGCAGCGCTGGCTGTTTCTGCGTGTTTCACAGCTTCCGGCTTCACGCAGGGTCATGACGGTCGGCAGAGGCCCTGGCTGTGGGTGGCCACAGGGGCCAGGATCCGCCACACGCTGAGGCTCTTAGAGAAGGCTGTGTTTTGGTGACAGCACTGGGGAGGGGCTGGCTGGCCTGGGCTGCAGAGAGAGGGTTGGAGAGAGGAAGCACGTTAACATCTGAGAGACACAAAAGAGGGCCTGCAGGACGCGGGTAGGGTCCCGGAGCCCCTGAGACTTTGCAGATGGTCCTGCTAACAGAAAGGAGGAGGCCTGGAAGGAAAGTCACCATGTGAGAAGGACAGCAGCCCTCCCTGAGTGCTAGTTAGCGTGAAAAGCCCACTGCGACGATCTTGCCTTGTTTCCTGGAATTTTCCTTACGGTCCCCAAAGTAATGGTCATTGTCCTCTCAGCTTACAGATGAAGAGACCGCTGGCCACACACGCAGGCGTGGTTCATGGTGTGGGCAGGACTTAACTCAGCTGTCTGACCGAGTTAAAGAGTGAGCTCCTGTCCCCCGCACCCCCACCCCATGTGCCTCTGCCTTTCAGTGACTTGGTCCTGGAACCTACTGCGTCTGAGAGAACAAAGGACCAGAAATACGGCTAAGCTCAGTGAAGAGGTATGCCTGAGATTGTTGACTCAGGCATTTCAGGCCCAGAGTACATTTCGAAGCTACCTACCTGCCAGGTAATTTTCTAATTGAAGAAAGAGAACAGAAGAACCAAGAAATGGAAGAAGATTCTGAAGTGGGAGCGAGAGCAGAACGGGGAGGCCTCTCACGTCAGAGGCTGTGGAGGACGAGCCTAGGCCCAGACCTTCAGCGTGGGGAGAAGATCCTGCTGAGCTCAGAGAGGGCAGGATTATGAAGGTTACGAACAGAAGAAGCGGGAGATTTTTAGAGGGTTGGAATTTGAACATCAGGCAGAACCAAGGACATCATCAGGCAAGCACCCTCTTCTCCAGGGCAGAAGCTAAGGCCAGAGAGACGAGTTTGCCCAGATCCCAGAATGAGGTCTTCTGACACCCTTCTCCTCGCTCAAGCTGCCTCCCTGGGAGCGAAAGAGAGAGACACTCGCCATGTGATTTCCAGACTCACAGCCCCTCCATGTGTGAAGCAGACGGGCCCAGCCAAGTGCAAGAGCAGTGAAGGGACGACGGACCTGAGAGCCGCTTCGAAGCTTAGCTTCAGTGCTTACCAGCTGAGGGCCTCAAGTGAACCTCACTTTCCTCATCTGTGCAATGGGGCTAATACCACCTACTTCTGGGGTCAGTGTGTGCGCCGTGAATTACCCACGTGACAACACTTTGTGAACTGAAGCACATGACATGCATATAAGGCTTTTTACATATAAGAATGAAGTAAATTAATTATTAATTGTGCTGAAGGCACATTTCATCATAACATTATGTAGATTTAAGGTAGACATCATCGTCCCTCAGCATCTGTATCTACTACATTAAATTCACCAAAGATCCAGTTCTGCCGTTTACCATGTGATCGACCCCTTTTGCCTGATTTGTCTTCCCATTCTGTTTCCCTTCAGGTAACCTCTAGTTTGGTTCTTAGACTAGAAGTCTAATTCAGTTTGATTGGGTTCCTTTGTTTGTTTGATTTCTCTACAGACCACAGATAAAGTCATACCGTGTTTGTCTTTCTCCTTTGACTTATTTCACTAAGTGTAATCCCCTCTGGGTCCATCCGTCTTGCTCCAAATACAGGGTTTCTCTTCTTGAGGGCTGTGTAATACCCCACTGGTGGATCAGCCACCTCTTTATGACGACGGGCACTTAGGTTGCTGCCAGCTCTTAACTATTATAAATAACGCTGCACTGACCATAGGGACACATGTATCTTTTCTGGATTTGTGTTTGGGAGTAAACACCAGAAGTGGGATAACAGGATCATGTGGAATTTCTCTCTTCAGTTTTGGAAGCAACTCCATCCTGCTTTCCTTAACGGCTGCACCACTTCACACCCCACCTGCACGTGCAAGGGCACCCTTTGAGGTGATTTATCTGAGGGGAGCTGCCCACCTCCAGAGCTTCTCAAAGAGTGCCAAGAGGTCCCAGAAAGAAAGGGGAGACATTCTTTCTCTCCTGCTGCGATCAGAGGTCCAGTGCAGACTTTCAGGTAGTGAGGAGGCAGAAGTGACCCTGCAGCACCCACGCCCAGGGCCATCGCAGAAACTGCGTCCCTCGCAGCACAGTGACCGCCTCCCCACCTCGCTGTCTGTTCTCGCTTCAGGTAAACTTCGTTGCGGCTATCGACATGTATGAGGATGGAGAAGCCGGCCTGCTCCTCTGCTACAACTGTGAGTGAAGGTGCCTTTTATTTGCCAAAGTCCACTCTTCCTGTTCTAGGAGATTTGAAGGGATTTAGCCCCAGCTTTGCCTGATGTCTGCTACGCACCCTGAGACACTCTCAAAAATACGTTCTGTCGCGGGCCTGCTCCCCTGTCTCTGCACGTGGGGTGCTGCTGGGGCTTCCATTCAGGGGGCCCTGCTGTGTGCTCAGTCTGCTCCTCTGATTCCCAGGGATGGTTTAGAGATAAGGCGTCTGAGGCCCAGAGAGCTGAGCTGCCTTTCTCAAGCTCATGCAGCTGCAAGGCAGCAGAGGCAGGGTTCACGCTTGGAGTGTGTGTGTGTGTGTGTGTGTGTGTGTGTGTGTGTGTGTCATCAGTCCAGGCCATCAAGAGGTGAATATATCTCTTTAGCACAAGGCCTTGGCAATTCTAGACATTTCCATTCCTGCCTCAACTTCCCCAAGCCAGCCACCTCCTCCCAGGTCTTGGAGTCAGTCTTTCCTTTTCCATCTTCGTCTTTCTCCAGCAGGTTGGCACCCGGTGACCAGCTCAGGTGAACAGGCTGGTCTCCCACAGTGATCCAGGTCACTTCTGTGACTGCCCCCACACACAGTGACCCGCGCGCGCCGGTCTGGCTCATGGTGTCTTCTCACCTGGCGATACTCGCTGTAGGCTGCCTGTGCTCCTTCCAGACTTGAAACTGGTTCTTGTCACTTATGTCAGTCCCTTTCCATTAACAAACAAAACAATGTGAGCATTTTTACAGAGGAATTGTTGGATATGTGAAAGATGGAAATATAATAGAGATTATAACTTCCAGATAAGGTTTTTGAGAAAAATAGTGTATTCACGAGCTCACTTTAGAGGGGGAAAAGCAGAAATAATTTAATATGTTGATGCCATTCTTATTTTCTTATAATTAAACTCCTCTTGAATAAGATCAGCCTTTGAATTAATCTAGCTTAAATATCAGGTGCATAAAAAAGAAAGAAAAGTTGGCAGTGACCTTAACACATAGTAGTGATTCACCTTTAATTCACTCCTGGTGGAATAGCAGTTAGGTCCACTGCCTCCCAACAAGCACAGTCCTGGGTTCAAGTTCCCCCTGGGGCTGGGGGAACAACCGAGATGAGCAACTAAATAAAAACAAATAGCTGTTTCTTCTAGTGCACATAATAAATTGCAGTGCTAAGGGCGAGCTCAGCTTCTGCAGTTTTTAAGGATAACCACACAAAGAAAACAGGAACACTTACATCAGCACCACTTACAGCCAATGGAACCATTTCTGATATCACTAAGTCTTGATTTCCAGATGATAATGGGAAGCTATAAAACCTGCTTCTCAAGACTGTTATGAGGATTAAACAGGATGCCGCATGAAAAGCCCATAGTACATCACCAGGAGCAGCAAGATTGATTTCTCCTTCTTTTATTCCAAATTCACGCAGCTAATAACTGTCACCCTGCTGTCTACCAGCTGCATGAGGAGGGTCACAGACTCAGCGACTCCTGCAGTGACAGTGAGAATCCTGCCCCTCGTCCCAGCCCCGTTCACTGGTGTTTTCACCACAGAGACACCCTCTGTGCCAGGCGCGCTTTGGATTCCAGAGGTGGCGGTGCCAGGCACTGCAGGGCCGGCCGCAGGCGCACAGCCAGCCGTGGACACCCACGCATGGAGTACAAACGGGCGTCACAACTCAGGACTCAAGAAACACCCTTCACTTACTTTTCCAAATCAGTTACATCTGATTTGAAGTCCCCTTCTCAGCGGCAGAGACCACCAATATTAGTTATTGGGAGTGTCAGGGTGGGGAAAATGCCCATTCCTCTGATCTCTTCATGAGTGGACAGGCACATCGACATGAGACACGATCTGTAGGAGAAAGGACATAGTCAATGACAGACAGCTGGAGCACTTACATGGCGGCCAATTCTAAGATAATGGGACGGCCAAAGTCTTCCAATCTGTGCTGAGCAGCGAGAGGGGGCTGGGGCGGTGAGGAGAGAGGAGGGGCCCTCACATGAGGGGATGACTTCACATGGCAGAACCTCGCCTCTAGACTTTTTCCTGCTGTGAAATAGGTTTCACTGATAAAGAGGCCATGTTCTCAGATAAACTTACTTCCCCAGTTACATTCTTCTAGGGGATAAGGGAACAATGACCACTTGTTCCATTAGAGGAAGAGTAGTTATAATGTATTATTTTATTATCTTACCATGTTATATAATCACAAAAAGGTAGACAAACTAATCAGTAGAACAGAATAAAGAACCTGAATTAGACTCACACATACTTGGTGAATCAGTGTTTGACAAAAGTGCGGAAACGAGTCTTCCAACAATCATCAAATAGCTATGTGCAAAACCAGTTCAAAGGACCTTGATCTCTACCTCACACTAGATAAAAGGTCATTCCGAATGGCAGAAGTAGATATGCAACCTAAATCCATAAAACGTCTGTACGAAGACTTAGGAGAAAACACTTCGGAACTCGGATGGGCAGACATACCTTAGCTACGGAGCCAAGGGCATAGCCATACAGGAGGACATTAATAAGTCAAACTCCACCCTAAGAACTTCTGGTCCTCAAAAATAAGAGTATAAAAGGATAAGCCACAGAGAAAATATCAGCAGGTCGCATATTTGAAATCAAGGGAGTGGATAGAGAATATAGAAAGAGCATTAAGTATAAATGTAAATGTAACTTGCCGTGTGGCAGCACATCTTACATCTGTCCACAGGTAGGCGGAGAGGTGTGCTAGGACTTGGTAAAAAGGAATGAACCTGTTGTTATATCCAGAATAACACCATGAATGAACTCGAAATAAATATGCTGAAAGACAGAAAGTATGATTTCATTTATCTAAAATTCTAGAAAATGCCTCCTGCTCTCCAGCAACAGAAAACACATCAGCAGTTGCCCTAAACAGAAATCAGTGACAAAGTGGACTGACAAGCATGTTTATTGTCTCAAGATTCATTATCTCCGTCCCACTGGCAGTTTTGCTCAGACTGGTCAAAACTTACCATTTTATATTTATATATATATATATATATATGTATTTATATATATTATATTATACATTTTACAGGGTACTGCTTATCAATTATACCTCAATAAGGCAGTTTAAAAATAAAACCCACACAGGAGAGCACTTTTACTCCTAATTCTTCCACGTCCTAACATTTTGATGCATTTCCTTCCAGACAATGATGTTAAGAAATAATCAGCAAACTGTGAAGGGTGGGTGCTTGTGTGTTACATCGTCCCTTATAAAGCAGAAAGCGGTGGACACAAACTAAATGGAAGCAGGAGGGGACAGTATTTGAATATAACAAAATGTGTTTACATTTGCACAGCAAAATACATTTTGTTGCATTCAAATAATTAATTACCAGTCATTTAAATTGTTAGGTTCTTGAAAAATATGCTTAAACAAAGTATGCAATATAATGAAAAAAGCAAAAAAAAACTTAAAGGAAAGTTGCACGCAAGCATCAAGGTGAGTAGGCAGGCAGGCAGGAAGAGAGAGGAGGAAGAAACACTCTATTTGTTTTTATTAAGTTGTTCATCTTGGTTGTCACCCCAGTCCCGGGATACGAACCCAGGTCCTTGGGATGGATGTGGCCTGCCGGCGGCTGGAGACAGAGGTCCTAACCACTGTTTCACTGTGGTGTGCTTTTTTTAGAGAGGGGGCGAAGGAAGGAAGGACTGGATGGAGAGGAGGAAGAAGCAGAGGTTGTTTATTGGTTTATTTTAGGCTCCCTCCCCCACGGCCCTTAGAAAACTCGGGTCCTTGGGCTTCACAGAGTCTCAGCCACCCAGGTCACAAGGCTGTGCCCCAGAAAAAAACAATTTGTGTTTTAATATTTTTAATTTTATTTTTAGAACATTTCTCGTTGATTATTTTTTATTCATTCTTAATAAAAATACTTGAAAGAGAAACACCCAAATGTAATCAGTGCTGCTCCTGGGAAGTAGATTTGTGGATGATTTTTAAATTTTCCTGCTTGTGTTCTTTTGTTTTATTTCCTGATTTTTTTTTTTTTTTTAAGGAAATTTATTTCCTTGTTCATCTTGGTTTTCACCCTGGCCCTGGGCTTGAACCCGGGTCCTCGGGATGTCTGTGGTCTGCACTCTTGGCCAAAGGCAGCTGACCAGTGTGCTATTCCACTCGGCAGTACCTGTTTCTCAAACTTTCTACAACAAAGCACAGGGAAACGTTGTTGAAGTTCATAGTAGTCAGTAGTAAATAACATTCTGACTGTCATGAAGCTGTGTGACTTCCACAGGGCCCAGCAGCTCCCTCCTGGGCACCTAACACCGAGAGATGAAGGGAGAATGAGGCATGTCCGCATACACTTGTCCATGGGTGTTGACAGCGGCCTTGTCACAACAGCAAAAAGTGAAAGAAGCTAAACGCCCATCAGTGGGTGAACAGACCCACAGAATGTGGTCCAGCCGCACGGTGGGGGAGTGTCACTCAGCCACGGAAAAGAATGAGCACAGACATATGGGTGAACCTCAGAAACACATACTCAGTGGGGGAGAAAACATGCGCAAAAGGCTACTACATTTGGTTTGGCCCCGGTTATGTGAAAAGTCCCGAAAAGATGAAGTCGCTTCGAGGGGTGTCGGGAGGGTGGGTGCACACAGCCTCGCTCAGAGGACCTTAGCCTCCTGAACTTGTGTTTTGAGCGTACACAGGCCAGGGCAGGATACCTGGATGACCCTGGCCCGGTCTAATGCTGGTTTGCCAAGGTGATACGTGCCTACAGCTTCAAGTTTTCCTGATGAAATGCTGGGCGGGGAAATACACTGCCCCCAACATGTTTGTCCTGGTAAAGTGGGGCTCCTCTGTTCCCATCAGGTGTCCCTTCTCAAATGAACCTGGGTTCAAACCCTGCCCCCTCCCGCCCCCTGGTACTTTGCGAGATATTGGAATGACCTCTTCTCTCCTCGCTTTGATTTTCTCATCTGTAAAATGGGCATAATAATAGCATCTACTTATCTACTTCAAATGGTCGTACAGATTAAACAGGGTCACGCTTCTCAACCTCAGTGCCTGGCCCCCGAGGGGAGTCCCCCAAACCATCTGCTGTCAGTATTCGTCGTAGTAATATTGCCCTGCTTACACTGTCTCCTGACCCTGAGACTCTGGCTCCGAGGCAATAGTCATACTGTGGACTTTTAAGAAGGAGCAGATAGGACGGCATCTCGCTGCCTGTTTTTCATGTAGTTACGGTGATCTGCGTGTTGTTTCTAACCAGAACCGTCGCTGTTGTTTTGTTGCAGACAGTTGCATCTATAAAAAGGTCTGCCCGTTCAATGGTGGCTCTTTTTTGGTTCAACCCTCGGCATCTGATTTCCAGTTCTGTTGGAACCAGGCTCCTTATGCGATTGGTAAGAAAATCCTCTGTTGTAGGCCTCTTCCTGCATAGAGACATCAGAGTGGTTCCGACACTGTGGTTCGTAAGCACACTTGTTGGCTCCGGCTAAATTGCCATCAGTTATATGAGCTTCGTGAGTAATCAGTGTCCTTTTCTTTTTTCATTGTTTTTCTTTTCGTTCCCTTTGAGGATTGTTGTGGGCTGTTCCTCCCAGTTCTCAGAGCCTGAGCATGTGAGCACTTGAGAGCCACGAAACCTCATTTTTCAGGACTTGGTACCCTTCAGTACCAGTCCATTTCTGGGCCCGGCTTCCTTCTAACATTGAAGAGCGAGAGTCCCAGCCTTAAAATGCTTTCCCACCGGCTTGGAGAAGCACAGTGCATTTAGTCGCATTCTTACATACTTGAAGCTTACTTGAAAATCACTAGAAAGTTCTAGAAAGTTTAGGAACTCTGGTGCTTTACCTGCCACTGAAAAGTCAGGATGTGAGTGGTGAGACTGCATGTCTGGTTCAAGATCCACAGCTGGGCATTGACCTATTGAGAGACCAGAGCCACAAATATTCCAGAAGCATTGTTTTCCTCAAAGTAAAACTGTGTGCTGATAGTCAACACTCCAGCCTTTCCTTGACCCATCCTCAGTGGGAAGTGTACTTGACACACCTAACCTGCTGAGCGTCACAGCCAAGCCTAAACGTGCCCAGAAGGCCGACGCTGCTGACAAGTGGGCACAGCGGCCTGGCACGAGCCTATTTCTGAACAGTCTTGCAGAGCTCACGAGCTGGCAGCACACTGCACGGGAAGGGAAGGGGTCTGTGGGGTGTGGGCTGTCACCTGTGACCCCGTGGCGGCCTGGCAGCTGCAGCTCACCACCACCCTCGAGGGAGTGCCCACCGCTAGACCAGGAAAGGTCAGATCAGGACGCGGTGTGTAGTTCCCACCGAAGCACGTCGTTTTCACGGCACCCGAGGTGGGAATGCCATCCGTGGCATCTTCAGGGCCCGTGACTCAGGAGCCGTAGAGTCACAGCTGGCGGCGTCCCAGTTCAGGCTCCCATCAGTCAGAGTTTTGAGAGGCGAGCAGAGGAACCAGCTCGGGTCCCACAGCGCTGGTCCACCCTCAGTGGTTAGAGGCGGAAAGAGGAGAAGGGAGGGTTTAAAGCACTTTCGGGTTTGGAAGTCAAGAGCAGTCAGCGCTGTGCAGTCAGCAGGAAGAGTGGAGCGAGGTCAAGGGACAGGTGCAGGTGGGGAGAGGCCCCGGGAGGCCAGGAGTGGGCCCAGGTCGGGTGGCCGGGCCACCGGGCCGGGTGGTGCCTGCAGGTCATGCGTCCTAACCTGCGTGGAAGACAGCTGCCCGCACAGGGTCTTGGCCACAGAGGGGCTGTCTGAGGAAGAGGCTGCCTTAGAACAGGGGACACGCATCCAGGAAGGAGGGGGCGAGCCCACATTTCTGGAGAAGCGGGGGTGGACGCGAGACCGCCCCAGCCCCCTGCAGCCCCGGCGGCCGGCTGGCGGCTGACCCCGTGTGCTTGCAGTCTGCGCCTTCCCGTACCTCCTGGCCTTCACGCCCGACTCCATGGAGATCCGCCTGGTGGTGAACGGGAACCTGGTGCACACGGCGGTGGTGCCGCGCCTGCAGCTCGTGGCCTCCAGGGTGAGTGCAGCCGGGTGGGGGCCGTCCGGCCAGGCCGGCCAGGCGCTGACAGCACCGCGCACGAGATGAAGACGCTGGAACAAGCTCCTGGGCTGGGTTCTCACATGCGGCTCCCTGGGGCTTCAAAAGCACCACCCTGCGTTTTGCTAGGAGAGCGGTGGGGTTGAGGGGGGCGCTGCTGAAAAGAGAAGCCCCCCGAGACAGGGTCAGGGGTCACTGTTAGACCAAAGGATGGTCCTAGTCCAGAAACAAGGGCCTTGCCCTTGGCGTCGGTCCTTTGCTGCTTTCTAGCCCCACTGGGAGCTTGCAGCCTGGGAACCGCGCCTGCCCAGCAGATTTGCCTCACCAGTCCCTCCCGCCAGGCGCCACTCCCGCCACTGGCTGGTCCCCTGGGCACCCGGGTGGCATGTTTCCCCGTCTTGACACATGTCACCTCCGAGGGGGTCACCGCCTTCCCAGTCAGTCCTGTGGAAGCCCCTCAGGGTGCTGGTAAAATGTGGGCACCCGCTCCAGAAAGTGGACGTGTGTGCATCGGCTGATCATGAAGTTTACTGAGACAAAAACTAACTAGCTTGCAATTTACAGTGATCGAATAGACCATGTTCCTTTGGGCCAAATGGCTCCTACAAAAAAAAATTTTTTTTGAGGAAGGAAGGGAGAGGAAGAAGCTTTTTATTTCCTGAGTTGTTCATTTTCATTTTCCCCACCTCCCCCCATGCTGGGACTTGAACCCAGGCCCTTGGGCCGCATGTGCATTGCACAGGAGGTGCAGGCTGAACCCCTGAACCACCGGGCACGCCCCACAAAAGGCCGTGTTAGCTGTCACTGACCTGCTGCACCCACCCTCTGGCTGCATTTCTACCTTGAGGGGGAGCAGTTAGAGTGACATCTCCGTCCGTCACCTTTTTCCAGTGGTGGTGGTCACATCTGATTTGTGATCTACTGTTGAACTGTTTCTCCTCTCATGTCAATCACACTCATTAAACCAAAACTGCTTCAAAGCTGGACTCAGCACTTCCATCTGCAGTCACACTCCCCCACCTCACCCCTCAGCTTGAAGTCCAGAAACAAGGAGACAATCCAGCTCAGACTGGTGGCATCTGCCAGATTCCTTGCCACGCACAGTCTGGGAGGCTCACTCCAGGCGCCGCCACGTACGGCTAAGCCTTCACGTGGGTGCCTGGAGTCACCACTGTCCACACTGCTGTTGGACAAGCCCAGAGCACGAGGCAGCGGAGGTGGTGACGGCACTGGGAAGGCTGGACGTTTGATCGGAGTACCTTCGATTTCTTGCGTTCAATCTAGCTTTGTGCAACGGCCAGCTCGCGCAGTCCCTGACGGGCTCCTGCTCAGCCCTGCTGTCACCCCCACGGCAGCCCCTGCTGGTCCGCAGAGAAGGCCTGTGAGATGGGCCTGACGTGTCCCAAAGCCTCTTCCCCACCAGCACCCGAAGCGTGCGTTTGCCAGGGTGTAAGGAACTGTGTATCAACAAAGACATGGAAAAGCAGTGGGAGCTAAAGACCCGGAGTCTTACCTGCCGGGGGTGCGGGGGGCTACTCCTCATGAAGCCCCTCCCGGGCCGCGGTGGCCAGCAACCATGGGCAGGGCGGCCTGTAACGCTGTCTCTCTCTTTCTAGTCAGACATATACTTCACGGCCACTGCTGCTGCGAATGAGGTCTCGTCCGGAGGCAGCTCCAAGGGGACCAGTGCCCACAATTCTCCTCAGACACCCCCGGGCCTCGATGCTCCAGTATTTCCTTCTTCCCTGGGGGAAGGTGAAGTCCAGCCTTTACTGTCTTATTCATCTTTTTTTTTTTTTTTAAAGGAAAGGAGCAGGCAGGCAGGAGGAATGAGGAGAAAGAAGCACTTTATTTAGTTCTTCATCGTGGTTGTTCCCACCCTGGGTCTCAAACCTGGGTCCCTGGGAAGCATGTGGACTGCGTCCGGTGGCCTTATCCGCTAGACCACCAGGCACAGCATAGAGACTTTTCATCTGTTCTGAGGTCTCTAGTTCATTGTCACTATCCACATGATAGGAAGTCACTGTTAAGAGCCATTAAAAAAAAAAAAAGTACTCCAAATACACGGGTTCCATTCTCAAAAAAGTCTGTGCTAATGACAAAAAATTTTATTATGAAAAAGAAATCATTTCAATGGGGAGAAGGGAGCTGAGGGTGAGAGAGACCTCAGTGTGCGCCGCAAAGTTACTTCTCCTTCCAGATGTTGGCCATGTTGGGGGTGTGCCGGCTAAAGGGACCCGAAGCCACGGCCTGCTTACTGCTCAGCGCAGCTTCCACGGTCCACCTCTGACTCCCAGAGGCCTTCGTGCAGTTGCTGCGCTGAGCACAGCTCTGCCCGACCTCTCAGCATGTCGGTCATTGTGTGGTGAAGCGCAGGGCTCCAGGCTGCTGGGGGCTTCGCCTGTCTGCTCCCTCCTGTGCAGACAGCTGTGGGGGCGCTGCACCCGTTCACCGGTGAAAACGAGGCCCTCAAAGCACAGGGCCACCAGCCAGCATCACTTTGTTGCTCCTCACGGGACTCGGGATCCCCGTGTGACGGGGCCTTCCTCTCCGCTGCCGGGGATCACCCTCTTGTAAGGAATGTGAACGTTTCTGAAAGTTCTGATGTTCTTTTCTCAATCGTGTTGCAGGTGAGATTCAGTCCAAAAATCTGTACAAGATTCCACTCAGAAACCTTGTGGGCCGAAGCATCGAGCGACCTCTGAAATCGCCCTTGGTCTCCAAGGTCATCACCCCGCCCACGTCCATCGGCTTTGGCATCGCTGCCATTCCTGTCACACATACCTTGTCCCTGTCCCGCATGGAGATTAAAGAAATAGCGAGCAGGACCCGCAGGGAACTACTAGGTAAAGGCTCTCGGTTTGGGGGGCTGTCGTTCGTAAAATGCCATCTGGTGTTGTCTGTGGATGTCAGTGGTCCTCAAGAACAATGAGTTGACAGGTAAACTCTGGCCCCCTCTGTGACTCAGGGCACTACGACAAAAGCCACAGACCTGGTTTGAGACCCGTGGTGGGGGTGGGGCGGCAAAATTTGAAAATAGGAACTTTCCCTTTAATAACGGCTTTGTACGCAAGGGACAGCCGCCCACACTAAGGAGCACCGTGCAGGTCATCCACCAGCAATGACGTGTCCGCGACAGTTACTGGTGTTAAACTGCCAAGCCCGTGAAGGAGGGAAAAGTGGTGAAACAGTATGTCTGGTCCAAGACCACTTTGACAAAAGATAGGTCTCTGTCTGGGTTTCCTAGAAGAGGCGAGACTGCCATAAAGCTCGTAGTTCAGAACTGTGACAACACAATGAGGAAAAATGGAGGTGGTGTGTAAAGGAGTCAGAGCTGGTCTGGAAACGTGAACTGGGCCTGCCGTGGGCAGGGCGTGTCCCGGCTGGTCCCCTCACGTCCCGGCTAGTCCCTCACGTCCCGGCTGGTCCCCTCAC
>RJWH01011001.1:0-12620 GCA_004363575.1 Solenodon paradoxus | reverse complement strand
CTAACCCACTGAATAGTAATGTAACCAGGTGATCCATATAAGGTGCTAATCTCAGTTAACAATGGATAAAATTGTTTAAATATATCTTTCTATTAGCAAAAGCTTTATAAGGAGGAACGAAATGACAACCCTTAGTGTGTGAGTATAAATTATTAACCATTCATCAGAGAGTCAATAAATGTGGTTCCACAGATTAATAGCAAGAAAACTTTTTTTTCATTTTGTTGGGCAGGATAGTTGTCATAAATACAATGAGTTAAAGTTTTAAACATCCAAAGAATGTAGTCTTGAGTGATTCCTTAGTCTTTCACTTTGTATGACTAATTAAGGAGAAATTTTAACTTTTGAATCTACTGCCCCCAATAAATTTTATAAATTTTATTTTCAAAATCTATTATTTATTTAGAGCCCCCTGTTGATATGGAAAATCATTCTTAAGTGATATGATTTCTTTTAAATTTAAAGTTAGTCTTAGATTTTTGTTTAATTTATTTAATAAACTAATTTATTATACTGCATTTAGCCCAATTTTTTATTCCTGCCATTCCATTTATTTTGAGTTCTCCTTTCCTTATTATTTTCTATTAAATATGCACATTCATGAAACTATGTCATTGAACAAATAATATGTGGTTTCTGCAAATGAGGATCTGACATTATACTAGAGAAGTGCATCCAAGGGCATAAATGTAGGATTGTCACCATGTCCTTAGAGATCATTCATATGAAAAAGTTGGTAGGTTGTTGTATAATATGAGGATAATAAGTAGAATGTCTTGGGAGGTTTTGAAGTAGGACGTATACCTGAAACAGGACTAGAGTTAACACAGTAGTGTCATAAATTGTCTCAAACTAAAGTCTGTCACTCCATAGCAACACTGATGCCTGTTCGCTCTGTACTCTCCCTAGATCTTCATCCATTTTGCTTTTCCCTCATTAACAGGAAGTAGCTCTCTTTTAAATTTTTAAAAATTTTGCCTAGTGGATTCCATACTGTTTTGACTTTGTTCCAAATGAGGCATTTCTTTTATGTTGTGTCTATCGTGTGCACATACACACACACAAACAGGAGTGAGCAAAAAGAGTGGTGAAATAATTTTGTGCACACTTACGATGCATGATACACTCTATGTTCTTTGGTGTTTATTCTACTATGTTTAATTTTAAAAAGCTTAATATTACAGACTACTTAGTCTAATCTCAAATTATGTACAGCATTGTTCCAGAAAGCTCTTCACACCTAGCTACCATTTTTCTGCATTTGTTTTTTTTATTTAACCAGTTTCTGTGAGAACACATGCATCTGCATTTATTCAGATAATTTTCTAACTAAACAAACTCTGGTAGGAGTGATATTTGGAGAGTTTGATATTGCTATCTGAAGCAAGCCACTCACAGTCTACAGGGGAATTAAATGTATAATTAAACAGAATTCACACAATGTTAACTCCTGCAGTTAAAATGAATGAAAGAGAATATCTTCTTCCTCTGTCCTTAAGTAAAAGGGATATTCATGAAGGAGAGGATCCAAGATGTCAGATAGGAAAAACAAATTTGAAAGTGAAGAGAGAAAAAAATATGCTATCTGTGAAATTCAGAGCAGAGGGCAGAGGTTGCATGAGTTCTCTGAGTGTTAGAGCTGTGATGTCACTGAATCCCATAGCAAAGTTCAGTGTGTGTAAGCTCAGCATGGATGAGAGCAGAACAGGTGTAAGGTGAAGACTTCAGAAGTTCAGAGAAAATCAGGTCTGTGTCCCAAGCCTTTCAAGTTTTTGAAATTCTTAATTGAGTTGACTGGGAGTTTTAAGTAGTGGAGTTTGAGTATCAGCTTTGTAATATAGAAAGTGCTCAATAGGTCAATGCAGATATCTGGCCAGTGGCAATAGTTAGGAAACACAGGAGGAACTGAAACAAAAATAGGGAATTAAGAACAGAGGGATGGAAAGAGATGGAGACTTTTGAAAGACAAATGAAAACTATTAGATCACCAGTGATAGTCATTCATTGCATTGTAGAAAGGAATTGGCTATGCTTTCAACATATATTAATAAAGTTTTAAAAAGACAGATAAAGTGATACAACTATCAAATGAGAATAATATTTTAAACAGATCATTTAGCACTCAAACTTCAGAAATAGGTGGTATCTCCAAAATTCAAAGATCACTCTCTCTTTTGCTCATTGCCCTTTGCACACTGGCTTTCTACTGAGCCTTGGTTTTCTGAAACAAGTGCTTTATTTGCGCCAGATTATTTTTCTCTGAATATTTACTGTATTAGAACTCCTATCTTTTTCTGGCTGTTCCTTAGGGTCTCTTTTTGAAATATTTATGGTTCCCCAAACATCTAGTTAAATATAACACCACAATTAATGTGTCCTTTGGAGAAGATAATTTTCTTCATGACACATGTCCACTTAAAAGGCTTTACTGATGTAAGCTACAAACACCCAAATATACTGTCATTTGTGCATATGTGTATTGAATTGTGGACTGATTTTCATTGTATTCAATGGCATTTTTGATCTCTGGGGTATCTGGACATCATAAACATATTACTTTTATCTCTATCATGTAAATTTAAATATTCTGCTTTATTAGTAACTCTGGGCTTCAAGGGGATATCCCTGAGGTTAGAATGCTGCCAGAACCAAGGAAGGTTTTCCTCATCACAGTCTCTGGAGACACCTCTGATTATTAATTTTCTTTTCTCTTTTGAGCTGCCTTTTAATATTTCTTTAAATACAGTACATAGTGTTCACATTGCAATGAAGCCCCATGTTTGCATGTTTATTGGAGACTCACAATTAGAATCTGGGTATAATTTCTATATTCTTTAGGGGAAAGATAGTCAGATTTGCGGCATGGCATCTGTCATTGTTTTCCTTATTAATATGGCTGAGAGAGTGAAATATCAGGCAATATCTAGGCTCCAGGAGTATATAGTGCATGTGTGTGTGTTGTGTGTGTGTATTCCATGTTTATGGGACATGAATCATTTTCAGAGCAGTCACTTGAGTTGATATGAAAAGCAGATGAAAGCAGATATACTCTATTTCCCCACATGAAAGCAGATATACTCTATTTCCATTTGTATGATTCCTTGGACAAAATTAGAGGGGACAACGTGTATAAGGACTCTCTGTGTCTTGAAGTTTGATCATAATCAGGAATCATAGGCACCTGTTTCCTCCATGTTCTCTGACTTCATCTCTCCTCAATCTCCTTCTTGTTCATTGTCTTCCACATACTGGTTTCCTGCTGATCCTTGATTTTCTGAAATAGTGCTTTATTTGCACTGGATATATTCTCTAAATATTTGATATATATATATATATCCTCTGGCTTTTTCTGGCTCTTCCTTAAGGTCTCTGTTCAAATGATTTATGGTTGTTCTGAAAAATCATTAAGAATTAGTACCCAAATCACTCTCTACTTTGGACAAGATATTTTCCTTCATTACACCTGTCCACTTAGTGTCACTTAATGGTTTTTGTATTTGCCTGTATTCTTTCTCCTTAGTGAACCAAAAAGTCTTTTGTTTCTAAATCTCTACACACTGTCTTGGTGTCATTAAATTTATATTCACTACTCATATATTGTAATTCTTATTAAAAGTGAATACTATATGAATGTTGGGGAAAATGAGAATATGACAGGAATCCTTTTTTAGAGATATCATGTCTCCTGAGGGAATAATTCTTTTTAAAATATTACAGATATTAGTTTTAAGAATAGAATAATATATATATGAAATTCAACTGTTTTTCACAATGCTCTTTTTTGTGAAAACTAGCCATTCTATTTTTTTCTAGAAGTCCCCTAGAACAAGTGAAACCAGACAATGCAACAATAAATTCAACATTTATTCTTCTGGGTTATCAGAGTATAAACTGATATTTTGGCTTTTCCCCTCCATGTACCTGATAACTATATTTGGGAACCTGCTGATCATCCTGACCATCATATCTGATCTCTGTCTCCACACACCCATATACGTGTTCCTCTCAATCCTGTCTATTGTAGATATCTGATTCACCTCCACCACCATCCCTAAGATGTTGAAGAACATCTTGATACAGAGCAGAGTCATCACCTATGCAGGATGCATCACACAGATTTTTTTCTGATATTTGTGTTATTGGAGGACTTTCTCCTGATCATGATTACATATGACTGCTATGTGGCCATCTGTCTACCCGCTTCACTACACAGTCAACATGAACCCCTGGAACTGTGAATATCTGGTTCTGGTGTGTTGAATGATCAGTGTTCTATATTCCTATTACAAAGCTTACTGGTATTGAAGTTGTCCTTCTGTGAAAATTTAGAAATCCCTCATTTTTCTGTGAATTCACTCAGGTGATCCATCTTGCTTGTTCTGATACTAATGTCAATGTCGTAGTAACATATTTAGCAGCTCTCCTGTTGGCTGGTGTTCCACTAGTTGGCGTTATTTTCTCTTACTCTAAGATTGCTTCTTCCATACATAGAATCTCATCATCTCAGGATCAGTATAAACCATTTTCTTCGTGTACATCTCACCTCACAGTTGTCTCCTTATTCTATTGTACAAGCATAGGAATGTAACTCAGCTCTGCTGGTATTCACAACTCACACTCAAGTGCAACAGCCACAGTGATGTACATGGTGGTCACACCCATGCTGAAGCCCTTCATCTACAGTCTCAGGAACAAGGACATAAACAGAGCTCTGAAGAGAATCTTGGGGATGGTGTTGCCATAAGGACAGGAGTTCTAGCATGGAAGAAGTTTTCATGATTGCAGGACTCAAAGACTCTGAGTCTGAATTGCTATTATTTGATCAGATTCTTAAAGCAGAACTTGTCTCTTCTATTTGCTAAAATTGATGTTTTTAAGAGTATAAACAAGAAGAATTAGATTAGATTAGCTATTCTGTCCATAAATCTTCTGATCTTTGTGATATATATGCATATTTTTTCCGTCCACATTTTTAAAATTTCCCGAAGCATAGCTCTGAAATGTTTTGGAGTCTACAGTATTTCATGATGGTACATACATTCGATAAAGATAAAATTTCAGATAGCATGTATCATGTATAGAGACCAGGTAGAAAAAGACATGAAGAAATCAAAAGATGACTATTTATTTGGGCCCATACAAGGATGGTTATGATTTCTTGTGTTTATTCTATATGAATATCTAAAATGTTGGTCTAGAATTATGGTACAGGATGGCGAAAAGCTCACTTATTTGTTCATATGTGTGTTTTACTGATGATGTTAGGTAATTCATGATGGAAATATCAGGGAGCCAAACTGAAGTGGAAGTGGAGGCCATGGATGCCCTAAACATCCTGTAGTTCCCGGTACAAATCCATCATTGAGAATGCCCTGTTCCAGAGTACCATTGTGCTTGAACGTGAACCCTGACTTAAAGAATATAGTTTCAACTGCCGTTAAGAATCCTGTTTTAATACTGATTCTCCATTCTATTTTGGTGACAATTGTTTTGAAACCAGAATACTGACTTCATTATCTAACGTTCTTTGCATTTCATAACTTCTCATATTATAATAGTTTCCATAGAAGTACACAATTACAAATCTATGTGAAAAATCAAAACAAAACAAAATAAAAAAGGATAGGTTAACTCTTTTCTGTTGATCATGCTTTATATCTGCAAGGACTAAGTACATTGAAATAAAAGCTTGCAATATGTTGTCCTCAGAACAGTCATATGAATGAAGTCAGTCAGTATAAAGCGAATTATCTGACATAAACAGACTTTCATTCAATTAGAATTAGAATGAATATTGCCTAAAGGAAATAAGGTGCAAATCAGATAAAGGGGTCAATTATGTAGTGAACAATAGATTTGGACTCCTGCTGGTGAACTTACTATATTATACAGAGATGTTGATTTACAATGATCCGCAACTCACCTTAAACCACAAAAAAGGTTTAATGCAATGACATTTCTATATTTTTTTAATGTAAAAATAAAGAACCTTCAAAATGTGGACAATTTTATAGTGCATAGTCTGGAGAAATTTTTCATGTTGGATGAAGCCCAGAACCACGATTTAAATATGCCTATTGTCTTTCTCAAAATAGCTGTCATAGTCCATTCTCCAGACTAGCAAGAAAAAGATGCTTTTCAAGAAATGTGATGACTCATCTCATGTCATACCAGTCCATGTGAAAAAAACCTTTGATCAAATAATAGAATAGGCAGAAAAAATATTCCACTATTAGATAAATGACATTTCCTAATTGCCTTATTATGTATATTCCCTTTAAATGAGTGGTGGTTTGTCCTGTCACTCAATTTCTTGTGGGTTGTAAAATATGGAAATAGTTTGACATAATTATGATAGCTCTACTCTCTTTTACACCTTTACTTATGGTTGTTACTATTTTTCACAGGCATCATGGAAATGTAACCATACTTTAGTTCTTCCAGACAGGGAGCCTTTCCTTCCTAAAATTCTCTTGGAGTCTTTTGTATACTATTCCAATTATTTACTCTGTCTCTCTCTCACACAGTCTTATATTTTTTTAAATATTTTTAACAGCAGAAAATACACTTTCCAAAGTAGACCAAATTCATTCGTTGATCAGAGGCTTATATTTGTTATATTTGGAATAGTTGGGAATAAGTTCTACATTATAATGAGGAAGATTATTCATCTGGCTGTACTAAGTCTTTCTTTAATCATATGACTGGTGCTGAGAAGATTTAGAAATAACGGCATCCATAAGACCAGATACCAGTGTTTATGTGTGTTTAGGAGAGAGAAAGATACAGACAGAGACAAAGCAGGAAGGAGAGAGAGAAGTAGATAGAGGGTGGTCCTCATAGTGGTAGTACCTGGAGTCGGAGATTCAAAGTGGCATCAATAAAATGGACAAAATTCATCAAGAGAAGGTACTAAGGAGGGAATTGCCTTCAATTTCTGGGGTAACTGAACAACAATAATGATAACCTACAAGAGCACATATTTTAGAGGAGGAGACCCAGGGTCTTGATATGGACATGATAGGATCTCTTTCACACATCAGTAGTTCTCAAGCATCTCACCACTCTCCTTGCAATATAGAATTTTTGACTTGATTATTTGAAAAACGCACCTTCTGATGAGCTTTCACAATAGCCATACCCTTGCTGGACAAACATTTCTTCACATGTTTATGCATCTCCCTTACTCGCTCACTTCTGTTCACAGATCACTCTGCTTGCAGATCTCACCAAAATAACTATGAAAATCAGAATACCCTAGTCCTTCTACCCTTTCATATCTTCTTTTCTTTTGCTCATGCCAACTGTTACAATCCTAAATTCTTTATCTCTTACCTCTTTTCATTTATTGTTCTGCCATCACTGAAGTGTTGTGGTATAACTTCAACAACCTATACTCATTGTCTGTACAGTGCCTAACACCTGGTCAACACTCAGTATATATTCCTGACATACTTGACTGATGTCTCAATAAGTTGTAGAATACATGACCCTTTGGGTAAATGGCTACTGGGTTGAAAAATCCATGTCAAACTTGCCACTAAGGTTGAGATCTAAACAGAAAATATTAAAATTAATTTCTCACTACACAACACAATTTTATATATCACGCTTATGCATGATGCAAGTTTTTGTGAAAATTAGTCATGTTCTTTCCCTTTTCTCAAAATTCCCTCTACCAGAGGGAAGTAAGCAATTATACATAAGTTAAATAATTTCTTCTTCTGGGATTGTTTAAGAAAGTGGAGCTGCAGGCCCTGATATTTAGCCTTCTCCTCTCCTGCATATTATACTGACTGTCATCTCTGACCCCCACTTCAACACACCCATGTACTTCTTCCTCTCCAACAAGTCCTTTGTAGATATATGTTTCACTTCAAACTCTATCCCTACAATAGCACAGAATATCCAGACACAGAGAAAATACATCACCCCAGCAGGATGCATGACACATATGTGCTGTCACAGACTCTTTGAGGGACTGGACAGCTTTCTCCTGATCATTATAGACTATGACTGCTTTGTGGCTATCTGTCACCTTCTGCATTACATGGTCATTATGAACCCCAAGCTCTTTGGATTACTAGTGCTTGTGTCCTGGAACATAGCTCTCTGCATTCCTTGCTAGAATGCTTAATGGTGTTGAGACTGTCATTATTCATGGATGTGGAAATCCTACACTTTTTTGTGAACCAGTCATTCGGTTCAGCTTCCCTGCTCTGACACTTTTCTTAATGATTTATTGATATATTTAACTGTACTTCTGGATTCTGTCCCCTTCTTGGTGTTTTGTATTATTACACTAGAATTACTTCCATTAAAGGGATCTCATCACCTAAGGAGAAGCATAAAGTATTTTCCACCTGTGTGTCCCACCTCTCAGTTATCTCTTTATTTTGTTGTACTCCCCTAGAAGTTACCTTCGCTCTGCTGATACCCACAACTCATGACTTTTTTTTTACAGGGAGTAGCAAAATAGGATATTAGGTTGTGGAATCACGTTCATTGAAGTGATGGCGTTTCTTTTTTATCTTTAACATGGGGCAAATAATCATTCTCCATATTGATGAGAACTATCTAGATCAATATATGTTTGTAAATATTACCTTGAAAAATAGGATACAAAGCATATGCTTCACAGTATATTCTTTCACTCTGGGTATTCACAAGAAAAATGCTATTTGATTAAATAAAAAGTCAAAGTTACTACAATGAAAGTCTTTAAATTTACAATGTTTTCAATATCTTTGAATCCAATTAATTTGTGTGTTATACACTATATGTCTTCATATTTGGATATGCAAGATACAAAATAAATATACAAAGTCAATGATTTTATTTTTATTTTTCTAAATAAATTATATCAAATTTGCATTGCCTCATAACATATTGGTTTAACTTTTGGATTATTGTAAGCTAACATCTATATATAGTACAGTAAGTATACCATCACAAGTGAAACTTATCCCTTTCCACATAATTGATCTCTTCCATGCAATTTGTCTTCCTCACAACACCATTGAAAGCACTAATTTTATTTTATAAACTAAAAATATATGTTTAGTTCATTTACTTCAAGTGTTTATTGGATTTCTCTATATACCACCTGTGAACAAAATCATATTTTGTTGGTCTTTCTTTTGACTTAACTCATGAACTATAATTCCCTTCTTGTTACCAATGGAGGAATTTCATTTTTAATTACATTTTTAATTAATTATAATTTAATAATATTCCATGTATTCTAGTTTTTATTGCATTCTTTCAAATGAAAGTTGAGGATTTTCACCAAATAATATTAGCTATTTAGTAAAAAAAATATAAAAATGTGTAAATGTATGTATGTAAATTTTTGTATGTGTGAAATTGTATTTTTATTGTAGGAAATAATCTATCAGTCTTATCGTATCCTCTTTTGCTTTTTGTATTCTGACCTTTTCTTACAAAAATAATTTAATGCCATTTTTATATTCTTTATTTGAAAATTTGTGCTATAAACAAAAATGAGAGTTCTTCATTCATGATAATAAATATACTTTAGACATATTTCAACTTGTTTTTACAATCTGTTTTTACTTGTTTATTTATACCTTATGTGATTATCTATTTCTAAAAGTTGCAACTTACTGGACCATCATTAAAAGGTAATCTTGTTTACCTTTGACTTTAGATTACATTTGCATCTTACTGGCATATTTCAATCTATATATTTCATACAAGATTAAATAATAGCTTAGCCACTGCTTTCTTCATGTTTTTTTTCAATAGTAACATTTATCATTTCTTTCTTCACAATGCTATGTTCATTTTAGTATATTGAAATTGCATCTCATTCTATATTTCACATCACACAAGTCACCAATTTCTACAGTACTTTAGCATGAACTTCTCCCGTCTTCCATTCCCTCCCCATCTCCCACCGCCACCCCCAGTATCACAGTCTGGTGTACTGATGTTTTATTGATATTTATATGATCATATGTTTCATTTTGTTATATTCCACATATCAATGAAACCATCTTGCATTTCTCATTTTCTTTCGAATATATTTTGCTTACTATGATCCACACCAGTTCTGTCCAGATTGTTGCAAAGGGTACAATTTCATGTTTTTAATGGCTGCACAGAATTCCATTGAGTAAATAGACCAGAGTGTTGTTATTAAGTAATCTGTTGATGACATTTAGGTTGTTTCCATGTTTTCACTACTGTGAATTGTTTGTTATGAATATATGGGTGTGCATAATTTTTTCTCATTAGAAATTTTGTATCCCCTGGGTATATGCTGGATCAATTGGTAGATTCATTTTCATATCTCTGACAAATATACATACTATTTTCCAAAAGGTTGCACCACTTTACATTTTCATCAACAAGGTAGGAGTCTGCATTTTTCTCTACCCGCCAGCCCCAAACATATGCTGTTTCCAGTCCTTCTGACACAGACTATTCTCACTGAAAGGTGATATCTCATTTTGGTTTTTATTTGTGTTTCTCTGGTAATGAGTGATGTAGAGCATTTTAAGGTCTCTTTGGGCCATTTGTCTTTTATAGACAAATGTCTATTCAGTTCTCCAGTCCATTATTTGAGCAATTTTCTTATTTATTGTTGAGGTGTATAGGTTCCTTATACGTTTTGAGTATTAATCTTTTATTTAATGTATATTATGTGACTATTTTCTTCAAATACATAGATTTTCTTACAGTTGCCGTGGTGGCTTCTTTCACTGTGCAGAAGATTTTCAGTTTCATGTGGTCCCAACTGTTTAGTTTTCTTTCTTTTATTTGCTGTAGCTGTTGCTTCCCTAAAGAAATCTGTGAGCTTGTTATTGTGGAGTGGTTGCCCCACATTTTTTTCTAAGTATTTTAATATTTTGGGTCTTATGTCCAGATAATTACTGATTTTTAGTTAAAATTTTGTATTGTGATGAAGAGCAATCTTGTTCATTTTTTATAGCTGTCTTTCCAGTTTTCCCAACATTATTTTCTAAATATAAATTCTCACACATTTGCCATAGATTAGCTGCAAATATAGGTATGCCTTTATTTGGGAGTCCATTTTCATTTCATTACCATTCTGTTTTGATGATGATACTTTGTATTATTATTTGAAGTAAAGGAGTGTGATTCCTCCATTGTTCTTTTTTTCTCTTAGGACAGCTTTGATGACTTGAGGCATTTTATTTCCATACAAAGCTAGTATAGTTTGCTCAATTTTCTTGAAAAATATCCCCAGGATTTTGATGGGAATTCCATTAAATCCATATGTTGCTTTGTGTAGAATGGTCCTTTCACTATGTTAATTCTTCCAATACATGAAAAGGAACAGGTTTTTCATTTCTTTGTGTTTTCTATTTCCATTTTTAAGGTTCTCTAATTTTCATTGTAGAGGACTTCCACCTCCTTTATTAAGTTTATTCCTAGGTATTTGATTTTCTTTAGTGCTATTGTGAATGGGATTTTGTTTTTAATTTATCTTCCCTTTATTTTTTATATAGAAACATTGCTTTCATTTGTTGATTTTAATTCCTATAATTTTGCTATATTTATTTCTTCTAGCAAACTTGGTGAGGTCTTTAGTATTTTCTAGGTATTACATCGTGTCATTTCTGTGAATAATTATATATTTTTTGATTTTCTAATTTGTATTCCTTTAATGTGATTTTTTGCCTTATTTCTCTGATCAAGATTTCAAGAACTATGATGATTATTGACTTTTTCCAGATCTTAAGGGAAAGACTCAGTTTTTCATCATTGATTATGATGTTGGCTGAGAATTTGTCAAAAATTGCTTTTATTATGCTAAGGTATATGCCTTCTATTCCTCTTTTGTTGAGGGATTTTATCATAAAATGTGTTCAATATCATAAAATAATATTTCTCTATTTTTGAGTTGGGAATGTGGTTTATGATTTTCACTTTGTTGATTTGGTGTATTACATTGAATGACTAGAGTATTTTGAACCATGTTTGCATTGCTAAAATAAATGCCACTTTGATCATGGCTTATAAATTTTTGATGTGATGTGGAATTCTATTTGCCAGGAATTGTTGAGTACTTTTTAAATGTTCTTCAGTGATATTGGTCTGCAGTTTATTTTTTGATGCTACCTTTGTCTGATTTTGAAATCAGTGTTAGATTGGCCTCAGTGAGATTTAAAGACACATTCATATGAGATTTAAAGCTTTCCCTCCTCTTCAGGTTTGTGTAAGAATTTAAGGATGATGGTTATTTCTTCTTCGAATGCTTGGTACAATTAACTAATAAAGTCATCTGGATCATGTTTTGGGACAGATTTTCTCTCATTGCTTCAATTTCTGTGCTCGTGTTTGCCTTATCTAAGTTGTCTTATTCTCCTGGTTCAGTTTTGGGATGTTGCAAGATTCAAGAAACCTATCCATTTCTTCATGATTGGCATTTTTAGCATGTAAGTGTTCATAATAGTCTCTCATGATCCTTCGTATTTCTGTAATGTCAGTTGTAAGGTCACCTCTTACATTTATGATTTTTGCTATTTGGGTTTGTCTCTTTTTTTGGGTGAGACTAGCTAGGAGTGTATCAACATTTTTAAAAGAACACGCTTTTGAATTCATTCATTATTTGAATAGTCTTTTGTTTC
>RJWH01011000.1:0-14109 GCA_004363575.1 Solenodon paradoxus | reverse complement strand
AATGAAAAGATGAATAAAATTGATAAATCTCTTGTCAGAGTAACCAAGAAAAAAAGAAAAGAGGACACAAATTAACAATAAGGTACGCCCTGGAGGAGTAGCGGTTGGACGCAGTCCACGTACATTCCAAGACCCCACGTCTGATGGGAACAACCAAGATGAACAACGAAGTAAAATTTGAAAAATGCTTCTTCCACCCCTCTCATTCTGCCTGCCTACCTCTGCTTACCTTCATTCCTGCCTGTGCCCTTCCTTTAAAAAGAAAAACAAAAGCCAATAAATAAACAGAAATAAAATCGGGATATCACTACTTATCCTATGGATATTAAGATAGTGAAATATAATTAACAACTCTAAGCCTACGTGTATGATAACCTAGATGAATGGACTGATTTATTAAAAGATACAAGTTATTAAAACTCACACAAGGAGAAAAGATAATCCAAAGACCTCTACTCACGAAATTAAATCAATAATTAATACACTTCCAAAGATAGAGATCACCAGGGACAAAAGGCATTACCAGTGAATTCTACCAAACATTTAAGGAAAAATAAAACCAATTCTCCACAACCTCTTCCATAAATTAGAAGTAGAAAGAATACTCCAGGATTAATTCTGTGAGGTCAGTTTTACCCTAATTCTAAAACCAGATAAACGACATTACAAGGAAGGAAAACTATAGACCAATATTTCTCATGAACACAGACACGAAATCCTCAACAGTATATTAGCAAATCAAACCCAATACTGTATAAAAATTATGCACCTAATGAGTGGAAATTATCCCACGTATGCAAAGCAAATTCAACAGTTGAAGGTCAATCTATAGAATACACTATTAACAGACCAAAGATGGAAAATCATGATCTTATCACTTGATTCAGAAACAACATTGGACAGAATCTAATAAGGATTCCCAAGAAAAAGTTCTCAAAATAGAATTAGAAGGGAACTTCCTCAATTTGATAAGGAACACCTACGAAAAACCTACAGGTAACATCATACTTAATGGTGAGAAAGTGAATATTTCACCTTAAGATCAGGGAGAAGACAGGAAGTCTTTCTCATTGCTCCTATTAAATATCATGCTGGAAGTCCTAACTAGTACAATCATAATTTTTTAAAGGAAAGGTGCAGGCAGGAATGAAGATGAGCAGAGGCAGGCAGGCAGAAAGAGAGAGGAGGAAGAAGCACTTCATTCATTCTATTTTATTTGTTCACCTTGTTGTTCCCACCAGACCAAGGATGTGAACCCAGGACCTTGGGATGTATGTGGAGTGCGCCCAATCCCTACTCGAGCAGGGCGTGCCATCAATATCATAATTTCTTTTAAAAAGGAAACAAAACATATGCAGATTGGAATGGAGAATATAAAACTGTCTCTATTTGTAGATGATATGATTACCTACGTGGGAAATGCGAAAGCACTGATAAAACTCCTGGCAGCAAGTCACAGGATAAAAGACTACTATATTAACCAATTCTTTCTTATATACCAGTAATGAACAATTGGAATTTAAAATTGAAAACATACCATTTATGGGGTATGCTGGTTGTTCAGGCATTAAAGTCCACAGCCTAGTCTACATATACCCTAAGGACCCAAGTTTGTGACCCAGGGCAAGCGGAAACAACCAAAATGAACAACTGATTAAATAAAAAGTGCTTCTTCCTCCTCACCTGCCTGCCTACTTGTCTTCATTCCTACTTGCTTCCTTAAAAAATTTACAATAAATTACAGAATGTGACAGAAAAATCTAAGCATATTACCAATACATGAAATATCCCTCATTAAAAGGGATGGAGGGAAAAATACTGACATAGCTTACTTTGGAAATGAGTGGAATCTGTCAAACTAAAGGCAAAATTGTCTATAAATAAATAATAGAGAACTGTAGATACATGTATACATCCATATATATACACAGATATATATATATATATATAAAGATGTATTATGTGTGTATATATTAATGGGTCATTACATATCCATATATCTTCTTGCTCTATCACCTGAGAGGGCCTGGAAGAAATGACATCCCAATAGTAATGAATACATCTAGTTCCTGGATCTTAGTTTTTTAAGTCATCCAATTAAAGGTACCAGGGTCCTTTGGAGAAATGGAAGAATTATACAAGATAGAACTAGAGCATCTTGTAGTATCAAAAAGTGTTAAAAAAAGCAGTATTAGATTATAAACCAGAGTATACAATAAAAATAATGGGTCCATACTGATGGAAATAAAATGAAAAGCTGAACACACAGATAAATAAGAGAGGAGTGTTAATGATCCTGTGCAGAATTACAAATCAATTTTGTAGATATTCCACCTTCAAGGAGGTGGAGCATGACACCCCACTTCTTAAATGTGAACAACAAATAGTGACTTCTTTCCAAAGTCCAGAATGGAAAGGGAGAAATAAGAGTAACTTTACCATGGCGAAACTTGACGATCATTACCTAAGTCAGGTAACCCAAGCATTGACATTGATAAGTAATGTTGATAGTCTGTACCTTTTATATGTGATTAGAATGACACTTTATTTCTGTGGTCCTAGTCACAAAAATATTTAAAGCCTGTTTAATGACAAGAAAAAAAAAACAAACAAGCCAATCCCAATCGTGGGACATTATACAAAATACCTGACCAGTAGATTCTCAAAAGTGTCAAAGGCATCAAATACAGGGGATCTGAGAAACTGTCACATCCGAGCATAACTTAAGGAGAGACACGATGACTAAATGTAAGCTGGTAACCTGGGTAGAATTCTGGAACAGAAAAAGGCATTAGTAAACAGCTGAGGAAATCTGAATAAAGCATGTATTTCAGTAAAGAATAATGCATCAATATTGGTTCATTGTGCCAAATATACCAAAGAGAGATGTCAATAATAGGGGCTACTGAGCATGAGCTCTCCAGAAGCATTGTACTATCTTTGCAGTAATTTTGTAAATCTATAACTGCCCTAAAAATATAAATATTTAATAACACCATCAGCAAATAAAAGGCTATTAATACAAAGTCAGGAAAAAAATGCCACCTAGATGCATGGGTCTGTTGAAATGGTAGATATTAACTAGAATTTCCTGGGAAACAATTCCTTCTAAGAAAAATGTGTCAACAGATAAAGAGATTAATAGGTGATAATAGCACAGCATCTAGTCACTCAATTTTTCTCTTGGCTCAATCACCACTATCCAGTGGGAATGGCTGTGTGCAAATATAAACACAAACCAACAAAAAACTTTAGTGTTTTACAGCAAACTTATCAAGGCCCAAATGACAACTGGGTACTACCCAACTGGGCTAGGATAACTCTATTGTAGATAAAAAATTATTCTCCATCCAGTCATTGAGATACTATTATTTTAGTCCTTCATGCTCCAGCCTAACAGCAGCACTGTAGGCCTTAGGAGGTTGTAGGACCCATGAGAGGAGGCACAGTGCCCATCAGACATCATTACCCAGGGGAAAGCAGACCCAACTCTCAGCTACCTGGACTTATTCCTGGGCACAGGGAAGACCTCCCACCATCCTCCCCCAAACATCTAACGAGAGGTTAGGCACGGGCCAAACATCACTTACACACTCAATACCTCATCTAATCTCCACAGCCCTGGAAGGCAAGTTTTAGCCTGATTTCCCTATGGATAACATTGTCCCTTGCAGCAATGGATCTATATTAACCAATAGTTTTATTCCTCCAGTTTGGAGAGATAATGCAAGTTTTTCTTATCATCTTACATTCTGACACCAAGACTTTCAAGTGTCCCCACTGCCTTCATAAGCTCAATGAACAGTTCATGATTACCTCGTATTGTTTTCCTATTTTTTTTCTTTCATTATTTTTATGACAAAGATAATCTAATTTTTAGGAGAAAATATATAGATGAGTAAAAAAGAACAGGAAGGAAATCACCCATAGATAACCACTATTAATCTTTCAGTGGATAGTTTTCAGGGTTTTTTTTTTCTGTTATCACTAGGAACATATTGTATAATAGTTTTACAAAATAGACTGATGCCGTATATATGGTTCTGCAATCTGCTTCCTTTTTAATTTTACAGTGCACCATAAACATTTTCCATGCAATGAATGAAAATTACCAACTGAAACATAAGAAGGCTGAAGTTGGATAATAAGTAACACCTAAACAATGCATTAACATCAGGTGAAAGCCCAGGGCTTGGCAAATGCCTGCCAGGGACACTATAGGACACTACACAAAAGGGATGTCTTCAAAGCCCCTCTGTGGGGCCCTGCAGCCACCCCTAAGTTCCCTTGGGCCCCTGGGGTGGAAGGGGTCCTGCAAACTTCTTTGCATCCACATAAAGCCCCCCAATTTCTGCCTGGTTTTCTTCACCTCATCCTCCACTCGAGCCATTTCATCCAATTCCCGGATCATCTCCTCATTGCTCAGATGCATATTGTGCACGGCCTCCTTGTGCTCCTTGAGACACTGAGCCAGCCCCTTGTTGCTTTTCCTTTTGGCTTTCCTGGGCATGTCAGCCTCGGCAGGGCGCTTCCCTGCAGCCTTGGGTTCACTGGCAGGCTTTTCTTCTTTGGGTTTTTCCTCCCCTTCTGGGTCTCCGCCCTCCTCTGGACATTCCAGGCTCTCAGCCTTTCCTTCTGTGGGCTCTGCCTCACCCTCTGCCTTTTCCCTGTGCTTCAGCATTTTCTCATGCCCTATCTCTCCCTTGTGACCTGTCTCTCCCTCATTTTCTAACTTGTTCAGGTCTTCCAGACTACAAGCTACCTCTGGCTTTCCCACATCCTGGGGTTCTTCTTCATTTTCCTTCTTTCCTTGGTTCTCAGGCTTTCCTTCATTTTCAGTGCAGAGATTTTCCATGCTAGGATGTCCCCTCGTTTTCCGTCCTGGGGGATGGGGGATGGGGTGGGGAGAAGGGATAAAGAAGAGACAAGGGAGACTCAGGGTTTGAGGGTGGAATGTTGGTTCCTCAAGTACCCCATCTTGCCCCAGGTCAGGGTACCCGGGAACTGGCCGGACCCTCCAAGTGTACCTTCTGCCACCCCCCCACCCCTTTACCCCAGCATTCCTCCAACACACGTGAACCATTTCCCTGACAGGCACTGCCGTTTTCTCTACACTAACTCAGCGTGGATTAGTGCAAATGTGTTGGGAGGTGGGCAAATCTGCCCCGCCCTTGCCGTCCACACTCCCCACCCGCCTGGGTCCCTGTCCAGTGCCGCCACCCTTCACTGACCTGCAGGGATTCTGGGCAGGTCCCTCCTCTTCTAACCTAGCAGAGTGCTGGGAACAACAGACACGCAGGCCTGCAGACAGGAGGCAGGGGCTGAGCGTTCGGGTGGATGCACAGGAACTCGGGTCCTTGTCCTGAATCCCGACCCTCCTCCCCCTAACATCTCGCCCCCCACCCCCCCCGCCATCCCCCTTCCTCCCAAGCCGCCATTTCTTTTCACGCCTTGGGCGCCAGACCAGCATGTCTTCAAAACTAATTTTGGATCACTGGGTCCTCCTCCTTTCGAGGCAACTCCTATCTCCACCCTCGAGGTCAACTTTTTTCTGTAGGCACAGAGTGGCAGAGGGGGCTTATTTTTAACCGTCTCACTGTTGGGGCGCCCCCAGCTTACCATCTCCGGCTCCAAAATGGACGTAGGTCAGAGAGGAGGAGGTGCAGAGACAGCGCGCAGAGGGGCAGGGGGACTTGGGGGTGTCCGCCTTCCCGACCCTCCGCCCATTGGCCACTGGCCCGTTAGCCATGCCCCCTCCCGCCATTTCTATTTATACTCGGGCCAGCTCCCTCCGCCCAGACCCCATCCCCAGCCTCTTTCCGGGCCCGCCCCTCCTCTCGCGTCCACACGGCGACCGAGGCCCTCACACTGACCTGAACCGACCTGAAGCAACAATAAGGAGTTCCACACAGGGGTCCGGGTCCGACCGTAGGGAAGGAGGGCGGGCACCGGTACTGGTGCCCACATCTGCGCCCGGCGGTCACGTGAGCTCACGTCACCGGGCTCGCCCCCCTCACGCCCCGCCCCTAGACGGCGTCTGTCAGCCACCCTCCACCTCGGTGGAGCAGGTCCTTCCTCACCTCTCTGCACGCTTTTGTCCCACTCCTCTTACGAAATTGGTCACAGGTAGACTTTTAATAAAAAACAGAGGGTTTTTTTTTTGTAACAAATATGTCTTGGGCGGAGTCTTGACGAAGTTGCTTTTAAATTCCACGAAAGAAGCAGACCCACCTGGTGAGTTTTAATCTTGTGCAGCTAGAATATCGCATTTTTGGAAAAATATTCTTCCCCATGATGAAATTGTCCCTTTTCCCTGATATGCACACATTTTCTAATGAATTAAAGATTTCGATCTAAAAATGAAATATTTAAAGCAGAGTGAAAGAACGATTTTTTACAGTGAGAGACTGAACGTGCAACGTCAGCAACCAGACCATTTATGACAACCGACTGTGATCTGCATAATCTACAGCCAGCATCCAAGGAAGCCAAATTACAGGCTCTGCAAAAAACTTCAGGACTCATATCAGCGACTGCCTGATTTTTGCCACGCCCCACCTAGAGAAAGCCAAATTAAGCTCCCTAATCACTCACATAAAATGTCCTGTTTCTGGTTAATCTGTCTCCAGTTTCCTCATGCTGACAAACTCCAATTAGATAATGACTGAATTCTTCCTCCTTTTCACTATAAAGCTTTACCACTTTGCTGCCTGTTTTTTTGTTTTTTTTTTTTTTTTTCAAAGAGGAAGGAAGCATACAGGAATGAAGACAGGCAGGCAGCAGGCAGGAAGAGAGGAGGTAAAGCATTTTATTTCTTTAGTTGTTCATTTTAGCTGCTAACCTCTGAGGCTAATCTGGTTTCTTGGGCTGTATGTGAACTCCTTCCCCAGGTGCAGGCTTAACACCTGAGCCACCAAGACACCCTATTACTGCCTGCTTTTAAGTCTCTGCTAAACACAAGTGACAGTGGCTGACTCCCTTGTTATAAAAAAAACTCTGAGTAAATAGCCTCTGTTTCCACATAAAACTTTTGAATATAAGGCCTTTAAAAGTTTAATAACAAAAGATGATTAAGGAAAATTGTGATAGATTTGATTACATGAAAATGGATACCTGAAGATGTGTAAATGGGATAAGGATCAATAGTATAGTGAAAGATGGAGCTAGACTTTTAGTGGTGATGATAATGTATTACGTGCAGGTGCTAATTTACAGTGATATATGCTGAAATCTATATAATGTTATAATGCAATGTTAGTTCAATAAAAAATTTTTAAAAAGAAAATATATGTACTAGATTTGTTCAGGGACTGAGGACACATGCACTCTTCTCAGCTCTTATTGAGTGTATTAGTAAAACTGTTCTGAAGAACAACCTTGGAAATTGTTTAAAAATAAGACTAATATTTTGGTCCATAAATGCCACTTCTAATATTTATACCCACAAGTAATTAATAGCATGCTAAAATATAATCTTACATTTAAAAATGTTTTAGCATGCCCTTGTGGCTTAGCAGTTAAGTTCGTGACCCTGAATGACGCAGACCCCATAAAAGCCCAAGGACCTGGCTGAACAACCAATGTGAACAATTAAATGGATAGATGAATGTTTCTTCTCTCCCTGCCTGCCTGCCTGCTTGCCTTCATTCCTGCCTGCTTCCTTTCTCTAAAATAGAATAGTTATTTGAAATGTTTTATGTTTTTAAAGTTTCCATAATGATTGTTTGCTATACATTTGTTCTTTGCTGGTACTGAAACCACAGTAGTGATTCTATTGTCTCAATTTATAATGAAAAAAATGGAACATCAGTATGCGAATTTAATTACAAAATCTTCATAATGTATATATTTACCCTTGTTATCTTTGGATGTTTGGTTTAGAAAAAAATAATATTTTCTATTGAGTGCTCAAGTGTACAGTACAAATAATTGTTAACTATCCATTATCCCAAATTACTATGGGGTTACTGTGGACACAAAGGAAAGCCACAGGATGTGATACTGTTTTCTAGAGGATGCCATCTATGTGTCAGGCACTATGCAAGTTACCTTATCTTAGTGATGTGGATTTAATTTATACCTGATGGATGAAGTCACAGAGCAGAAGGAATTCCAAGGAAGCAGAATGATTTATACAGTTGCAATGTTCACTCACTGTAGTACTGGAATTAGCATACTAAAAAGAATAAAAACCAAAGCTTAGTAAAAAGTCTTTAGTATGTGATAGGGAAGCATTTCTGATCAGTAATAAAAAATCAGTTATCACATAAATTCTACTTCTGTAATTAGTTAAATAGGTAGAAGAAAATGAAAAGTCTTATTTTCGGACATTTATTTTCAGAGAAGACATGAACAATGAAATTAAAGGCATTCAGATAGTTAGAAAAGAAGTAAAACTTATCTCTATTTGCAGGTGATTTGATCTTGTATAGAAATCCCAAGGACTCGATTAAAGGACTAGGGGAACTAATACATAATTCAGTAGTGAGACAAAATACAATTGCATTTCTTTATGCTAGCAATGAACAATTCAAAGAGGAAAGTAAGAAAGCAGTTCCATCTAAAATAGCATCAACAATAATACAATAGTAGGAAATAAATTTATCTTTAAACTCTATGGCTTATATACTGAGAACTATAAAATTATTGTTGAAATAAATAAAGAACACTTAAATAATGGAAATACATTTTAGGTTCATAGGTTAGATGACTTCATATTAAGATGGGCAATATTTCCAAAATTGACCTATATTCATATCCAACACAATCTTTATCAAGTTCTCAGCAGACAATTCTCTTGAAGAAATTGACAAGCTGATCCCAAAATTTGTATGGAAATTCTAGGAACCCAGATTAGGCAACACAGTCTTGAAAAAGGACAAAGCTGAAGGTCTCACACTTCCAGATTTCAAATTTTATTATAAAGATATAGGAGTCAAGACAATGTGGTTCTGGCACCAGGACATATAGACCAATGGAATAACATGAGAATCTAGAAACAAAGCCTCACATTTACAGTCAATTGATTTTCAAGCAGCCTGCCAAGAATGAAAATGGTGAAAAAATAGGTTTTATTTTCCCCAAAAAATGATGTGGAGATAACTACATTTTTACTTGCAAAATATTAATTCAGACCCTGCCACATGTGATATACAAAACTTAACTCGAAACAGATTAATCCTGGGTGTGCCCTGGTGGCTCAGGCACTAAGCCAGCAACTAGGGCATAGACCATGTAAAGATCAAGTGACCCCGGACCAGAGGAACAATCAAAAAGAAAGAAAGAAAGAAAGAAAAGTGCTTCCACCTCCCCTCCTGCTTCCCTTCCTCATTTCTTTCTTTCAAAATGCTCCTTCCTCCTCTCCCTTCCTTCCTTTCCTAAAACAAAATTTTTAAAAAGGTGTGCCTTGCCCACATACAGCTCAAGGTTCAATGTCCCCATCCTGGGGCCAGTGGGAACAACCAGGATAAACCACTAAATAAAATAAATAAAGCAATTCCTCTTTCTTTCTCTTCCTACCTTCCTCTGCTTGCCTTCATTCCTACCTACACCTTTCCTTTGAAAAAAATAATAAAGCAATACTTTAATTAATCAATTCTAAATGTAGAGCTAAAGCTATTAAACTCTTAGAAGAAAATAAAGGTTTAATTCTTCATGATCTTGGCTTAAGCAAATGGTTTCTTAGATATGACACAAAAAGCTTTGTAATTATATTTTGGTATACTTGCTTGGTTATTTTCTCTGGACTATTCTAAGAAATTCATTTCAATCTAAAAATCAAAAGTTATGAAAAATGTAAGATTTCTTGATGCCTGTAAATGTTAACTGTATTGTTAATTACAAAATTTTCAGAAAAATATAAACATGTATAATATAGAAAGTGCATCTGTATAATGCATATTATTCCTTTTTTCTATGCTTATTTTATATACACAATTTATATATTAAAAGGAATTATATCTGCTACTTGATTCTTCCACTTAAAGGTTTACCTTTAGCACATTCCCATAGATTGAACTAAATTCTACATTATAATGATTCCATATTCTTTTGCTCTTTAGACTCACTACATTTAATGTAATCAAATCACCATTGATTAATAGGAACAAATGATATATCCCATTCCAGATGTGACTTTGTACACTTTCTACCTAGAAATGTGGACTATGTCTCCTCTCCTTGAACCTGAGAAGATTTAATGATTGTTTTGACCAACAGAGTATAGTGGAAATCGTTTTGTGTGACTCCTAAGGCTAGGTCAGGAAATACCATGAATCACCTGCCTAATATTTTGGGGATGCTCACTCTGGGAGAAGCAGCCACCATGTAGTAATTCCACCTACTCTGAGACCACCATGTTCGAATTGCCATGTGTAGCCTCTCTGGTTGACAGTTCCACCTGAGTTCTAATCCAGCTGCCATCAGTAACTGTTAGCCATGTGAATGAGCCCTCTTGGATGTCCATTCCAGTTCAGCTTTCAGATGAATGTTGTCCCAGCTGACATCTGACCTCAGAATCATGAGATATTCCAAACAAGAACCTAGCAGCTGAATAATTCTTGAATATAAATGATTGTTTTAAGTTGCAAAATTTTGTACTAATTTATTATGAAGTAACAGTAACCAGAAAAACTTGTAGAACAGATATAATAATATTAGGAGTAGAGGAAATTATAAATAGGTGAATGGCAAAGTCTAAAATATTTACTCTCTGGTCCTTTACAGAAAAGTTATGTTAGCCTATGTCTTATACCAAAGGGAATAACTAAATATCTACCACTACCGCAAATGTCATAATTAAGATATGATGTTGAGTGAGTATTAATATAGATGTGTATCAGGGTATAGGAGTCATTCCATCTATTTGAAGGGGGAGGACTTTATTTTAAAATAATTTTAAACTTACAGAAATATGTGTTTTTCAATAACTATATTCTTGAGTGCTAGAAACCCAAAATGTAAAAGTTGGTGACCTGGTGTACTGGGAAGTGTCTAGAATTCATACTTGACACTTGAAATAAGTATTTAACCTTCTTAGGTACAGTTGGTTTGCCCTTCTGTAGAAAGGGATGATGGCTAACAGTCAAAGCGCTGACAACATCAAGCATTGGCAAGGATATAGAGTAATTGGAACCCACTTATATAGCCTAGGTGGTGGTGTCAATTGCTGCAACCAGTGTGGAAAACTATCTACTTAAAGCTCATCATTCGTATATGTCCTGACTCAACAGTTGTTACTCTTGATATAATTCAACAAAAATGAGTTTTGTGCATGAGCAAGATTGATTATTAAGCACAAAACTAAAAGCAATGCAAATATTCATCAACAGAAAAATAGTGTTATAGTCATATCATGCATTACAATACAGAAATGAAAATGAACAAAACAGTTATAAGCAATAACATGGAATTAATATAACAAATACAACACTAATACTTCTATTGTAATCCTTTCACTTCCCTCCAGCCTACCTATGGAGTCACAAAGTAGGGGCAGATTTGAGGCCACAGAAAGAATTTAAGGAGGGGGAAAAGCAGAAGCAGCCATTGGAACTCAACCTTATGTCTGACATCCTTGATTTTTGGAGTTTGTTAAGGAAAAAACATAATTATGCATTTTAATTTGAATCAATTACCCAGGTAGAGGTTGAGGAAGGTCAATCAAATTAAAACTGCATTAGTTCTTACTTTAAAGTATTTTTTGTTCAGCAGATTAATGCAGAGAAATGTATTTTCTGTGAGCCTCTAATAGGTTCACTCAAAGACTATACCATGTCTGGTGGTCTAGACCATGTACTGAGATTTAGGATATCACCTGGATCCTGGTGTAATGTAACCCTGTAGCTATATGACCTTGAGTAATGCTCTTCACCTTTCTGAGAAGTTCTCATTTAAGAAAGGATTTTCAGTTCCCTGAAGGGATAGAATTTGCTATGTCAGTGCAATTAACAAGAACAAGTTTAACAAGAACATCTTATGCATTCTTAAAACAAGACACCAAACATTTTAAACCGTTTTTTACTCATTCTTCTGTTTGCTTTCTGAATTTACAGGGGCAAAACAGTCAATACACAACTGTCTTAATGGGTTTGATATATTGCAATGCCTTTTAATACAATTTGTATGTGATAAGTGTATGCTAGAATATTGGTAAAACATTTGTATGGCACAATGGCAAATACTGGCATTTTTAAGCAACAACTATTAGCATGATATAAAATAAGTGATTTAGTGAAGTGCTTTTTTTTCCCCTTGAACATGTCCACAGCTCTTTCTCTGAACACAGCTCAGAAAAAAACCTTTGCTTTCTCCAAATTTTATTTTTGATATGTAAGTCAATCACATGGTGCTCTCCTTTGGAATTTTTTTCTTTTTTTTTTTAAGAAGGAAGCAGACAGCAATGAAGTCAAGTAGGCAGGCAGAGAGAAGAGGAAGAAAGATTTTTATTCATTTATTTAGATGTTCATTTTGGTTGTTCCCCCACCACCCCGGTCCCAGGTCATGAACCTGGTTCCTTGTTCTTCATGTAGACTACACCACCCCAGCTGTACCTGAATCTCTAGGATGCTCCTCCCTTTGGAGATTCACTTGTAGATGATTTTGTGATAGTTTTGCTAGGTCTTTGCAGGACAGTACCTTTTCAAGTCCTTTAATAAATTTTTCTAACATATCAGAATATGATAAATAAAATAGTCTAAATGAGACAGCTAGGCTGTAATGATGGTAATGCTAGTATTACACCATAAAATAAATGTCATTATATTAGCAAAGGAATTTAAAGCATTTCATAGATTATTTTTTCTTTAACATCAAAAAATGGTCATATTTATATTTTACTCAATCTGAAGCCTCTTTATATTCTTTAATATAATGATTTGTTATTATTTCCTTTTTTACAAAATTATACTCATTTCAAGATATTGAACTCACTTCTCAGTCTATGGGTACACACACCACACCCACCACCAGAGTCCCTGTGTTCTTTACCACCACCTTGTCCCCTCTCTCCTTCCCTCTTTCCTCCCACAACCCTTGCAGCCATCATTTTTGTCCTATGAGTTTTTGCTGGGGTTTAACTGTTTGTTTCATTTCATTATATCCCACACGTGAATGAAACCATTCTGTATTTTTTTCTTTCTGACTTATTTTACTTAATGTGATCTATTTTTGTATTTTTGAGTGGCTCCTGATTGGTCTTTTTTGTTCCTCTTTTACCATGATACCAGATATCATTGCTAGTATTTTATGTAAAATTATTATATCTCCATTTGTAATGTGACAACTGAGAACTTTTCAGTATACTTTAAAAACAGGGGTATCTTTAAAAACAAATGTTTTTTTGTTTTGTTTTGTTTTTTTCAAAAAATCTGACACCATTTCATTAACAACAAAAAATACCTGTTCCTTAATTGTCTGACTTTAAACACTTTTGGAAACCTGACCATTTTTATGGTAGCTCATTGCTGACCTCAATTTCTTCCATTTTCATAAACTTTAAGTCCTTTTTTAGGGAGGGGATTTAGTTTACTTTGTCATTTATACTTTCCACAAATCACATATTTATCACTATTGTTTGCAGTGTTATAAATATTTGAAAGATATATTCTTTACATTGAATAATACTACCTTTTATTCTCACTAGGGAGGTTATTTAGATGTGTGATTTAGTCATTTTTTCCCAGTCAACAGATCTCATATTTGTTTACCAATTATACAGGCTATGGTATTTTTCTAGGACTTAAGTATTGTCAAAAGAAATTATTTCAATCTCGATTAATGTTTAAGGATATTGTAAAATTTTAAATACACCTATTTTGTGCTCACTATTTGGAGACTTTTAAAAAATAATTTTTCCTTTTTTTCAATTCACTGAGGCGTTAGCTCAGACCTGGAGACAGTGTTTCATCAGAGTGGTTCTTTATTATCCCAGAGCTCCTCTTCTAAGACAGAAAATCTCTGCTCTAGCCAGAGTGGTTTAGCCCAAGACATCAGTAGATTGTGGGCTGCGTGACAAATGACCTGATTGTAGCCAGCAACATTACTCCAATATTAAAGAACTGGGTTACAGAGGTCAGACTCATAACAAGCTGAAGGTAACATTTCTACAAT
>RJWH01010999.1:0-14110 GCA_004363575.1 Solenodon paradoxus | reverse complement strand
TAAACAAATAACTAAAAGTGCTTCCTCCTCCTTCCTTAAAAAAATAAGAATTACAACATATGAATTGGGTGTGGGACAGAAACATTCAGACCATAACAAGTATTCTGTAAATACTAAAATCATGTACAAATAATAATTTGCATATTTTATGAGAATGTCTAGCATGGAACGATTATGGCTTTATTCGCTCAATTCAAAAACATGTATTGAGTCTTTACTATGTTCAAGGACTAGGTTAGGTGCTATAGGGCATACAACATCCTGAATTTATGGTAAAATCACAACTACTGACATGTGACAAGTTTGGGCTGAGTCTGGGTCCTTTCGTGAAATGTAAGTCAGTTGAAATATAAATATACTTGAGGGACATATACTTTCATTTACTGATAATCACTAGTAGATTCAATCAAGATCAGAGGTTCTTAACTATCTTTTCTGATTCCTATACCCAACTACACACTTGAAATCTCCAATTTAGGTATCTTCCTCTCAAACCTCTAAAGTACAAAAGTGAACTTTGGGTCTCACTCCCCAAATCTATTCCCTCCACCAGGAGTCTTCTGCATCTCAATATATAGTCTACTACCATTCAATTTATTCAAGTCACTTAACAATGGATTCTAACTCCAGTACCATGACCCTACTCCAAACCATCAGCAGCTCTTGCCTTACACAATAGCTTCCTGACTCATCTCTCCGCTGCCACTCCTGCCCTGATTCAATGCATTCTCCATACGCCAAAGTGAGTTTATTAAAATGTAGGTGATGCTGCTCTCCTACACAGTTCCTTTATTTGTGACCCATTTATGTAGAGTGAAATCCAAATTCCAGCATGAACTCTGCCTATCTCTCTATCCTTCTCATTCTTGTTCAACATCATTCAGCCACAAGAGCCCTCTAGTTGCTAAAATGTAGCAAGCTCTTCACAACCTAGAGAGCATGTACACAAATTGTTACCTTTGCCCAAACCTCTTAAGAGCTCCAGTTCTTCACACAGCTGACTTCCCCTTTAGCTCTCAGCTGAAACAATTCCTTGAATGTTCCCTGAGAGAGAGACATGACCATCAATCTGGCTAGATCTGTGAAGGGGTAGGACCTAGAGGGACTTGTCTTAAAGCTATATTTGTATGGATTACTCAGATTAAAAGTCAGTATTTTCTTTAAATGCTTTTATTAAGATTTTAAGATTAAGAGAACATCTGTCTGCAAAAATGTAATGTAGAGTGCTTTGGGAAAAATGGCCAACAGTTTCAAGAGAGTGGTGAGGTAGACAAGGACTAGGGTTGTTTTTGTTTTATTTGAAGGTGATGAGGGTCTATTAAGCATCATTTAAGTAGAGCTGTAACCATGGTCCAAACTATGTGATTTTATGAAGAAAGACTAAAGATTGAAAAGCCAGTAAAAATAATTATTATAGGTAACATTTATTGAATATTTAATGTGACAGGTATTAGCTGATGCACTTTCTATTTAGTCTAGTGCTTTATGTATATTAATTCATCTAGATCTTACAACTATCCAATGTATTGTTATCATCACCATTTGAACGATGAAAAAACAGGCACAGAGAGGCTAAGCAACTTACTCAAGAATTACAAATCTAGTGAGCAGCATAAATAAGATTCAAACCTAGAGGCATGCCCTGGTGGGGCACTAGCGGTTTAGCTGACCACAGCACAGTCCACATACATCCCAAGGTCCCTGCTTCAAGACCCAGGGTCTGGGGAAACAACCAAGATGAATAACTAAATAAAACAAAATTAATTGCTGCTTCCTCCTCTCTCTTCCTGGCTGCCTGTCTACTTGCCTTCATTCCTGCCTGCACCTTTTCTTAAAAAACAAAACAAAAGAAAACAAAAAACTAATTCAAACCTAGAGAGCAGAGTTCAAAACTCATACTCTTCATAACCACAGGCTTGATGCTGTGATGGTAATAATGATGGAAAGGTGGTGAGATGTGTGAGGGATTCGGTAAGTAAAACTGACAATGTGAGGGAACAACTGTGAAGCATACGGGAGATGGAGAATCTAAGATGACTCACAGTCTTCTCATTTGACTAACTGCTGGTCATAGAGATGGGGAATACAGAAGCATACTGTTGAAAAGGATAGAAATTACTGGACACTTCATGTTTGATGTGCCTGTAGGTAAAAAAAGAAAAGATTGCAAGGAGGCAATCGAAGATATGTCTGGAGTTCAAGCAAGAGATCTGGGCTAGCAATGTAGGTTTTGGAGTTCTCATGTAAGTGGTAAAGGCTTAGGAAGACCATGTGGAATAAACAGAGCTAAGAGCAGAACTGGGGAATATCATTAGGGAAGAAGTACAGAAAAAGTCTCCAACAGGAGACTGAGGAAGGTGGGCACAAACCTAAGATACCAGGAGAAGGGTATCATGGAAACCCAGGATGGAGCTTCAACAACACAGTTGTCTTTAATCACACTCAAAAGTATGTTCTATGGAGCCATGGAAATGTCTGTTTGTTTACCAGTGTGTATCAGTCCCAAGACCTGACACATAGATGATCAAAAACATGTCCTGAATATAAGAAAACAAATCTACAGTACCAAATGGCACACGGAGTCCTGGGAAGACAAAGACTGAGAAATGTTCCTTTTATTTAGCATCTCTAGGTGTTATGGTTGATTTTGCCCAGAGCAGTTTCAGTTGCATGGAGGGGGAAAAGCGAACTTGCCTTGGTGCCTCCGAAGGAGGGTAGGCCACATACCCCTGAGTTCAAGTCCTGGGTGGGTTGTGGGGGAACAATCAGTGTGAACAACTAAATTAAAAAAAAGATGGGAATGCTTCTTCCTCCTCTCTTCCTGCCTCCCTGCTCGCCTTCATTCCTGCCTGCACCTTTCCTTAAAAAAGAATAACTGCCAAGAATGGTTTTGTCTATTACTTTTCTACAATTAATTGACTGCTTTTCTAAAAGTCAATGGGAAGTGACGAAGTTGCATTCACTAACACAGTCGCTTCTCAGATGAACTTTAGTGCTCATCGAAGGAAAAAGCTAAAGCTGCAATGAATGACAAGGGGGCCGCCCGGGTGAAGGATGCTTTCCTTCAGAGGGGAGGTAACTTGCTTTGTTCACTGCGGGCCATCCCGCGGTGGTTCAATAAAGCCCGGGGCTGGCCGGTGGCGGGCTCGCAGGAGCCTTTCCTCTCGGATCCCCCAGGCACCTCCAAAGCTCGGCAGTCCCGGGCAGTGCAACGCCCAGGCTTCAAGCTCACCCACCTTGAGCCACAGGGAACCCGAAGCCGGGAGGACTGACAGCCGCCCTCCAAGCGCGGGGTGGGTGGGGAAAAGCAAAACTCCGCCTGCTGACGGGTTTTAAGGTCCTAGCTCTCGGTTCGTGCCTTCAGCGGGACAAGGTGGAGCGGAAGTGACGTTAGGCCGCGCGTGATTGGTGGAAGCAGAAATTGCTCTGAGGCTGTATGGCAATTGACTTCCTTTCGACTCCGCTCCTGGCGCATGTGAGACACGCCGAGATGAATGCAGTCCGGAAAGCAAAAAGGTGAGGGGTAAAGAAGGGACGGGGAGGGTCAGATCTCATTGGGGAGCGAGTTCGCCGGCCTTTGCCAAGTGGAGGCCTCCCTGGAACAGACGACTGTTGGTTTTCTCCCAGAAACTCGCCATTCGTTACTGGTTCCAAGATCTAGCCTTTGAGACCTTTTGCCTTGACTTTAATTTCCTCTGTCCAGTCCCCACCTTTCTAGCCGCATCCTTGTGGTCCTAATGCAGCTTCTCCAGCTCCAGCTAAGTTAATGAGTTGCGCTTACTTTGTCACGTGACTCCTTGAGGCCGCTCTGCATTTCGGCCTTCTGCGACCGCATTGATTGTGTTAGAAACTCCGCTTATTTGGGAAACCTTGGCTGATCTGGGGGTCGTTTTGTCTCCTCTACTTTTCCCTGTCCAGCGGAAACTAAATGTAATACATCGTGTAATGATTACCTTGTAAAAATGTATACATACTGTGCGGTAACAGTAGCCTAAATCGTTTCTAGATACCAGTCTCGGTAGTGAAGCACATTTATCCAGCAAGCCCCCAGGGAAAATGGCTTACTCAGCTGTTTTCCCACCCCTGGGAACAAGTGATCACCATGCCCCTTTTGAGTTAAGCTTGCACCTATGTCTGCCACGTGGTGGACCGGGAAATATTAATGGTGAGACTGTCTTGCCTTCAGGACTGGCATCAGTATCTTCTGTCATCTTACATAGGGGCTGACATTTTTTACAGCCTTCCAGAGGTCAGTGGGAAACGCAGCACCAATCACTGAACAGTGTTACATCTTTTTCCTGCACGTCTGTACAGGTATCACCAACCACTGCTCTCCTCTTGCTGGTGATGCCTGATTTCTGAAATCTAAATTTAAGATCTTGAAAGATTTTCCAGATAGTCACACTGCTTGGTTTGTTTCTCTTTCAGGGAATAGAACTATTCTGTGCTGTGAGCTCTACTTATGTTGTAGAGATTGTTTTAGTACAAGAAACATTATTTCAAGTGATCATAGTTCTCATTTATTTCCTTTAACAGCCTTCTGGCTTTAAGCCAACAGGAAGAAATAAGTGATTTGCCTAAAGAAGATTCATTGAGTACCAGTGAAGATGAGGTGGGTGACAGCTGCGAAACTGCCTTCTCCAATTTCCCTTCTGCCTCAGAACTAGGGTCGACAACATACCTGCTAAGGAAACAATGACAACATTGTTTCTATTAGGTGGCAACTAAATTGTAAGCAGCTATTATTTTGTTTCCTGTATAAGATACTGTATTAAATGCCATGGGAATTTGAAATCTGACTTTGAGGAGTTATTATTTGACACAAATATACATGTACGTAATAAAGCTGGATCTCCAATAGATGGAATTCCAACTCTTTATTCCCCTGACAAAACAACTTTTTATGTCAGCTTCTGTGTCAGACTCACGTATATTCTATGTAGAAACATTGGCCTCGTAGCACTTTTCTTCCCAAAGCAAGTTAAGATAGGCATGCCATTAGCTCCCAGTTACTAAGGCTCTCGGTTCCTTGTAGTGGAGTTTCCAGTTCTCCACTGACCAAAAGAGCAAGGAATTTTACATGGGCCTCTGTTTCCACACAGCCTTTTCCCTCCCCTCGTCATGCTTATGTTTTTGGGGTTTTTTTTTTTTTTTCCTTTTCTGTGTCTAGGGGCACGCTGATGGAGAGAGAGATCATCAAAAGCTTCTGGAAGCAATCAGTTCTCTTGATGGAAAGAATAGGTAACACTCCTGTTGGTTTGGACAGGTTATAACTAGCTGATTCCACAAGATTGACCTGCAACCAACATTTATTGAACACCAAAGACAATGAGCATTAATGTTAGCATTGCTATTGAGAGCACGTATTTTGGTATCTGGTCGCGTAGACAAGTTTTTTTATTGCCTGCTTTTCAATTTATTCAACAAGAAAATAAGATTAATAATAGTTTCCACCATATAAGGTTACGATGTTTCAATGAGTTAATAAGAATAAAGCTCATAAACCAATGCATGGCATACAGTGAGCATTATATCATTGTCAGCTATTGTGTTAGGTCTTCGTGAATAGGCATTACTCATCCCCAACTTGAGAAGTCACTCAGCTTATAAGTTGCAGAGTCAGGATTCAAATCCAAGTGTGTTTTCATCCAAATCTAATACCTTTTACACTCTGCCTGCCTTGTATTGTCTGGTGTTTGGGGGCTGAGTCTACATAGAATGGTTGGACTACTAAGTCCAGGTTAGGAACAGATTTCCTGGTGTCTCTGTGACAAAACCTGACTCCAGAAGAGAAATACATGAAACTGAAATCTTGTTTGAAGGGCAAAGTGTTTGTTCCCCTGCAAAATGTATCCATCCCCACTATATTCTGTTTGGCTTAATTTCAGGCAGAAGTTGGCTGACAGATCTGAGGCTAGTCTGAAGGTGTCAGAGTTCAATGTCAGTTCTGAAGGTAAGTTGAACAAAGAAAGGTACAGATGTTGATTTATGGTGCATGCTTTAAACCTATATAATGTAATGTTCTTTCAATAAATAAAAAAAATTTTGAAGAAAAGAAAGAAAAAAATGTTGAATGAAGGAAAATATACATGGAACTCATGGGGTTCCAAAAGCATAATGGTCGCTTCAGCCCTGAGGGGCTGTTTTGATGTGAAAATACCTGTGAGGTGGAGGGAAAGGGGTGTTGATTACCCTTGAGTTTATTTCACTTCTGGAAGAAAGCCTAGAAGGCCATTGTCAGAGGTCTCCTACTGAGCTTGATGAACTACTTCTAGGACAGAGGGACATGAATGAAGACAGTTACTCCTCACTAGCTTAGTCATACTTGATGTTTTTATAGCTTTTTCATGTTTTGATTTCTCTTTTATTATTCATTCTCATCATGCTTTGAGTTTGGACAGTCTCTAGCTGAGTCTCAAATGGGTTGATATATAGCATCAGCCATTAGATCAATCTATCAATAGCTATTTAAAATAACTACCCCCACCCACCCCCAGAAATCAAATACTAAGGAATAAGATTTTGTTGGCTAGGATTGAACTTTGAGGGACACAAAACTTAGTAATATCTGAGTTGTTTTTTTTTCACCAACCCTCACCCAAAACCAATTTTCACCCCTGTGGTAGGGGTGAAACTACCACTATTGAGAAGGTACAATCTAATAAATGACAGAGTTGGAATTTTAGCCTCATACCAAGTCTAGATGCCAAATCTTTTTCACACATTTGTAACTTAGGCCACTTGAATGAATTATGTTTCTAGTAACCACTAGCATAACCTCTTAGAAATTGTAAGTGTTATTCCAGCATATTCATTCAGCAAATACTCTCTTTTCTACTATGGATCAGTATCCCTGCACTGTGTACATATTCGGGCACTGTCTACATACTCTTTACTGCAACAGTAAATACTAAGACAAACTCATTCAGTCACATCAGGAAGATGACTCAGTAAAACAGGGCACACCGATGTGGCTCAGGCAGCTTAAGTGCAGGTCTTGTGAAAGAACTAGCTTGCCCTGGTGGAATAGGGGTTGAGCACAGTTCACATACATCCTAAGGACCCCGGTTCATGCCCTGGGACTGGGATGAACCAACCAAGATGAACAAGTAGATGAAATGTTTCAATAAAAATTTCGAAAAAGAATTAAAACAGGATAATGCTGTGCACGCTGATGGCTCGGGAGCTAAGCTGGTAGGTTGAGCACCAACCATGTAAAGCCCAAGGATCTGGCTTTGTGACGCGGTTAACAACCAATAATAAATAAAAGTACCCAAAATATGTAGGCCAGGTGACTGAGACACGTGAGGACCACATACAGCCCGAGGACCCAGGTTTGTGACCCAGGGCTGGGCCGAAAACCAAAAATATTAAAGGTGCCTCAATGCTTCTTCCTCCCCCTCTCTTAATGCAATAAAATGACTTAAGTGGCTCCTTGTGATTGACTAGTCGCGAAAGGTGATAGAAGAGGCAAAATTTAAGCTGAAATCTGAATGGTAAGAAAAGCCAAGCATACAAAGATAGGGCAAAGCACTCCAGGCTAGGGGCCAGCTAGTACAGAAGTTCAGCATGTTTGAGTAACAGGAAGAAGGTATGAAGGCATAGATGACATGCAGCTAGAAAGGCAGACCGGGACCAGATGCCACAGGGCTATGTCCTCCAGATCCATTGCAAGTATAATGGGGCGCCACTGGGGTGCTTGTCAGCAGGATCATGACATGATGTGATTTACCTTTTTAAGACATCACTTTGGCTGCTGTATGAAGCGTGAATAGCTTTGGGGCAAGAGGGGAAGCAGAAAGACCAGGAAAAAAAGCAAATGATATTTAAAGAATGTTCTCTTCCACCCTCCAACATGCCTGGGAATGTAGAAAAGCATGGTCACTACAGCTAGCAGCAATTGAAGGAAGACTAATTCTTGTGTCCGGCACATTTTTGCCTGCCTACCAGCGTTTTCTACTGCAGCCGTCTTTCTCTGTGATATTGAGCTTTTTTGCTTCACTTCTCAGTCTGACCAGAAAGTTGGGCCTTTCTACAGGATCAGGAGAAAAGCTTTTCCTTTCTGATCTGCTTGAACCTGTTAAAACTTCATCATCACTCGTGACGGTGAAAAAGCAACTGAATAGAGTCAAATCAAAGAAGACGGTGGAGTTACCCCTTAACAAAGAAGAGATTGAACGGGTGAGTTATGGAAAAGGTGGTCTGTTTAGGGGAAGAAATGGAACTGACGAGGAAAAATGAGGTAAGAATTGAAGAAGAAAAAGCTTGGGAAGTGGGAGGAGGGCCAGTGATGATTCCCCTCACGGCCAAACAACTTAAAACCTAATCTAGAGGGAAGTAAAGTTCTGAAAAGGACGAGCTACTCTCTAGCATCCTGATTCTTTCTTGGGCTAAAAAATGCTTCATTGTGGGGCTCTTGCCTTTTGTGTACCTTGCCTGTTTCAGATCCACAGGGAAGTGGCGTTCAATAAGACCTCACAAGCCCTCTCCAAATGGGATCCCGTTGTTCTGAAGAACCGGCAAGCAGAGCAACTGGTTTTCCCCCTGACCAAGGAGCACTCAGCCTTTGCTCCCATTGAGCATGTGCTCAGTGACTGGAAGGTGAGACTGTGTTCTGTGGAGACGGCAGGTGTGCGGTTGATTTGACTGGACGTGTTAGGTCTACCTCCCAGCTGCACTCTTTGGGGTCCAGCAGTCAGAAAGGAAGAGGGGTAGCAAGAGTCAGCATCAGTCATGCAGTAGCCAGATGAAGTGGCTCTGTACTCAGCCCTTTAAAGTAATTTCGATCTCAGGACACTTAGGAACTCAGCAGCACTAAATGATGCCTTCGCCCTTGCCCTAGAGGAGGCAGAGCACACCAAGTTTGCTCGTAACGGATGCCACGCTGGGTGACATATTTCAGATAGGGACTTCAGACCTGTAGCCAGGAACTCACGACTCTAGACTACAGAAAGGATTTTAGAGCTAGGTTTCTCAAACACTGATCCCTGGAAAAGTTTTCAGAGTTTGAAGCAACGGGATCACTGTGAGTATGGTGGGCATGGGGTGGCCAGCTCTTTGTGTAGGCTGTTCGTCCCACTCTTAAAACAGTGCTGAAATAGCGTCTCTTTTATGAAATGATAGTGTCAGTAAGTGATGAGATGGGGGGAGCATGGTAGTCCCACCCTTGGCAAGGTTAAAAGTTGGTAATCCTGTGTCAGTCCGGAAGTCTCCAGGTTTAGTCTGAATAACTGCTGCAAAACAACCAGCTTTTCTTTTCCGATACACCATTAGTTCTGGAGTCTATAATGGGGTGTTCTGGCTGAAGGAGAAACAGAAACAGCAGTGCCCAAACCCTAGATAGATGAGATGCCCCCTTTATGCTTTTCCTCAGCTTTCTAAAAATCTCGGAATAAGAGCGTCCCATTTGTAGGGAAGTTGAGATAACTAAAGCTAATCAAAGTAAACATGGTTTGTCATGCTAGCTAGAAACTGAGCGTGTAGTAACTTGTTACAGAGATAAGCTCTATTTCTGATGATGTTGTTGAAGTCACTACCATTCTCTTTCTAGGATGCTTCCTTTTCCACATGGAAAAAGAGATCAGGTTTAAAGTGTGGCTGCAAGATGGAAGGGAGACTTTAGGGAAAAAAATTCAAGAGGTAATATAATTTGCAGAATACAAAAACAAGTATAGAAGTTATATAGTGAAAAGTCTGACCCCACCCCTGTTCCCCATCTGCTCATTTTCACCCGCCCACACTCACGCAGCATAACCACTTAATAAGTGTTTTTGAGTTTAATAAGTTGTTGACTGAAGAGTTTTATTGCTATATTTGTGTTTTACCTCGTGTTTGAATTCAAAAAGCATTCTGCTACAATGCAGTGTTCTGCAGCTTGCTTTTCCCAAATGAGTATAATCTTGTAGACGGCTATGAAAGATGAGCTGGAGTTGCAGGTATTTGCACTGACAGTGGCATGGCCTCTGCAAATTGGGGGGCAGGGGTGCTGCACATTAAGTCTGCGATACCACTCATTATGAGATACACTTCTGAGAGATTATACCAGTGTGACACAAAGAAAGAAATGCGCTGAGGTAGAGGATGCTTTCTGGCCAACAACTTGTAGTTTTCTTCTCACACCTACTTATAGACTACTATCGGACTGCTATTTCTGGAGATTAAGAATCCACAAAGTCTACGCTGTAGGTTTTTGGTCCAGCTAATTGAAATTCCATTGAACTCTAGCTGAGCAGAATTAAAAGGGATAATGCATGAGAAAGCATTTGTAAACTGCAATGTGCTAGAGAAAATTTAAGGTAATTTGCCCCTACTCCCTCTCCTCCCCTTCACTAACAGTCTACACTAGCATTTCCCAAAGTGTTCTCAAAACCCTAGAAAATTGCTGATAAATACTGTTTGTACATGAGATTATTGACAAACCACACTTTATGCTGGCCTTTTAAAGGTCAATAAAGAGATAGTAATGGAAACCTATTTGACCTATACTAACCCAAAGCCTGCAATCACATTTTATTTAAAAAAATAAAACACGTTGAATTTTTAACTTTTTTTTAATGAAGTAAATCCTGTTGTCTGGCAAAGAACGTGCTTTGGGAGGAGCTGGTCTCTACTGCTACCTCCCTACCACCCTACTGAAACTTTGCCTAAATGAGCAGGAGTTGCACACCCTGGTGGCCTAATGGATAAGGGCACCAGACATAGTCCACATACCTCCCAAAGACACGGGTTCGAGACTCAAGACTGGGGGAAACAACAAAGATGAACAACTAAGTAAAATAAATGCTTCTTTCTCCTCTCTCTTCCTTCCTGCCTACCTACTTGCTTTCATTCCTACCTGCACCTTTCCTTTAAAAGACAAAAGGAAAGCAGGATAGGAGTGAGGGACCTCCAGTTTGCTACATCCCAGACCCTCTTAAGTCTTCAGCCTATCTGACACTGCTGATAGATCACATGGTTAAAAACTGTCCCATGGCTTCTGTGACATACTCCTGATTTTCTCTCATGAGTTTTCTTAGTCCTTTATATTCATATTCTGTGAACTCCATGACTTGGGACTGTCTCTTGTGTGTCCTAGTCATCACTCTCAACCCCTTCTGAGCTTCAGTCCCCTTTCCATGTAACAAGCAGGCAATGATTGCCTGGGTGTCCCATGCACACCTGAAATGTCACACATTCCAAACCAAGCCTGGTGTTTTCCTTCCCCATACCCCCAAGCCTTGTGCCTGCCACCTCCATCCTGTAACTCATTAGCAGAACTCCCTGAGTCACTTGTTGGAAACCTCAGCCAACTGATTCCTCCTCTGCCCCTTAACTGCCCCAGTCCACATACAGGGTTGTCCTATAAATTTTGTCTCTGCAGTAGCTCTTGGATTCCTGGCTGCTCCTCTCATTTCCACCTTTGATTTGGCACTTTACGAAACATTTTAGCATTTTACCATTGTAGCATTTTAGCTACACTGGACAGCACACTGTGCCTTACACACCACTCCTTTCATCACCTGGCTCCCTCCTTACAGAATTCTATGTGTGCCTCAAAGCCTAACTCAGAAACCACCTCCTAATCAGAATTTGTTGTTCCTTCCTCTGTAATTACTCCTTTGGAGTACCATTTAACCCATTATATGTTGTTAGTGATGCTTGTGTCTCTTTCCTCTAAAAGGCTATGCGCTCTATGAGGCCAAGCATAACCTTAATCAATTGTGTATTCCTAGCATCCCACACAAGTGCCTGGAATGTAGCTACAATCAGTAAAGGTTTGTAAACTGAAGTGAGTTGGAGGGAGATTACAACATTGTAATACAAATCACTTTGTAGTCTGTGATTGATGACTACTACAAATACTAAAAATGGAAGAACACGTACCTTTACTATTCAGTAGAATAGGTTTATAGTACAATCAATAGCACAGTGTAATGTGATGATGTGTGTTTATGCATTTGTCTAGATATTTGTAAGTTTAATGCTGATCATGATGTATCTGGCTGTTGACAAAAAAAAAAAAAAAACAACATATAATACATGAGATGTCTGTATCGGGCTCTGTTGCCTGGGGCCATCTCTGTGCCTTGCTAGAATGGACCATGGCATGATCAGCCTGATTACTTTCGTCATCATCACAATATCAGTCAGGCAGCAATTGGGATCTTTTCTTTGACCTGTGAATTAAATACATCCCAGTCTATTCACTTCATACACAGAGACACTACCTAGCTTGTAAAGTTAACTGGAAACCGAGGCATTGAAGCTCAAGTTAAAGGGGACTAGAGTTAAATTTGAACTGTCAGGAAGCAGGCTAATTATGAAGGTCATATTTTTAAAAAGCCAGTGTCCTTTTGTGCTCAGGAAATACAAAGACCCTGCCATAAACTACATTTGTAGCATGTACCCCAAAAGGCTGTGTTGTCATTTCTTTTCATCATAACTAATGATTCCCAAAGCACATACATACATGATTTATAGCAGGTGCCTGTGGCTGGAAAAGCTGGGGTGCCCCCTGATTTCCTGGTAAAATTATCAGTGGCAAATAATGCTTAAGACCTCACCTTCCCTTTCCTCTAGAAATATTCCTAAAGGGAGACTAACAAATCTGAGATGATTAATTACACAGTAACAGTTATGTGCTTCAAATATATATGACACAGGAGGCTTTGGTTTAGCCACTCTCAAAACTGGCAGTCTCATACTGTCCTCCTCTGTCCTGCTGTGCTAGCTTTCATCTTAAGAGCATCCCGCTTTGATTCTTAAGAGAATGGTCTTCTGTTTTATATATTAGTTATCTGAACACAGAGTGATTTCCTCAGTAAAATTAGAAAGCCGCCTCAGACTCCCCTTTCTGAAGTTGTCTTAAATCAGAATCGAATATGGTTTTATCTAAACAGCTGAACAGCAAGACCAGAAGTTGCTTCTCTTGCTGTAACAGCCAAGCCTGTTCAGTCATTGGTTCCAGTCAGTGTCATAGATGATCGTAGGACAATAGAGAGGAAGAGCCATAAAAACCTAGCTTAAGACTCAGAATGTTCTGTTAACTCCTTAAGGCAAGAACTCCCCTGGAGCAGGAAGTTTTCAACGTCCTCTATAAGAATAAGCAGCCACTGACAGACCCGTTACTGACTCCCGTGGAAAAGGCTTCCCTCCGTGCCATGAACCTGGAAGAGGTAAGTGATCGGTCCCCGGAGATGCCCAGGCATGCTGTTTCTCCCAGCCAGCTTTTGCCTGCGAGCCCAGAAGTCACTGTAGATGTCGTTCGTTACAGGCTAAGATGCGCCGAGCAGAGCTTCAGAGGGCCCGAGCCCTGCAGTCCTACTATGAGGCTAGGGCTCGAAGAGAGAAGAAAATCAAAAGCAAAAAGTAAGGAGGCCCCTGGGAACTGGACTTGGGTCCCATAGACAAAAGTAATTACAAATCCTTAGGAAAGAACCTTTGACGTGGCCACTGGTGTCAGAAAAGACCCCCAAATGGGAGTGACCAGCCTTTCATTCCTCCACCGACCTCAGAGAGTTTTGTCTGCTTCAGTAACACCCTCTTCCTCCAACTTCGGCTTTCAGTCTGGGTTTTGCTAAAAAGAGGACCATTCGATCACTCTCTCTCCCTTGCAAGGCATCGTGGAGCGATTCTGCAGAATGAGCTCAGAATTCTATAGCTGTTGAAGCCTGTAGGGCTTCCTTCCCACCTTTGTGCCTCTGGAACTTGTCCTACTCTTCCCTTGCCCTATAGAAGCAGAGGGGACTCGGTAGAGGTCTGCCCCTGGGGGCCACAGGGCTTCAGAGTCCTGTGTGTCCCTCTCGAGTCCCAAACTGGCGCCCTCCAGTCAGCTAGCCCTTGCATTGGGAAACCCCTTAGGCAGCAGGGGCACTTTTGTCTGTGGCATCGGTGTTGCAGCTAAGTTACTTTCCTCGCACCTTTCTGATCCTGTAGGTATCACAAAGTTCTGAAGAAAGTTAAGGTCAAGAAAACCCTAAAAGAGTTTGAGAGGCTGCAGAAAATGAACCCTGCTGCTGCATTGGAAGAACTGGAAAAAATTGAAATAGCCAGAATGACGGTGAGGCTGCCTCTTGCTCCTGCCCCTTGAGCCAGCTTTCCCCGCAAAGCTGTAAGGATCTCACGCTGCCGT